>CAIGQZ010032312.1:6639415-6653130 GCA_903798205.1 Danio tinwini | reverse complement strand
TTTAAATAGCATATGATTATTCCAGTGTATAAATATATATATTTTTTACATTTAACAGGAATGGAGAGAGCGTTATGCTCAGCGAGATGAGATTGCTGCCCGAAATCAGACCTCCATGTCTGAAATGAAGGAAACCAACTATGGGGAAACTCTAAACGCAAACACAAACCGACGTATGTTTAATGCCCAATAACACTTGTGTCCTGTTGTATTCTTGCAGGATGTTGAATAGTTCACCCAAAAATAACCATTTTTCATCATCATTTTTCAATCCCTGTTTTGTTTTTCCAATAATGTATGCTCTTTTTCATACCACAAATAGAGATTTTTTTTATGTCCTGCTTGCACTCATTCATATTGTATAATGGCAGTGCATAGTGACCAGCACTGAGGTTTTAAAATGACCAGTTTTCATGTCTGTCTGTTAGACGTTATTTTTCATGATCAACTGACCCTTGACACCTGAAAGGAGACTGTAGTTGTTTCAAGAGTTCACACTTAAATATTGTTTGATGATAATAATAGCAGGTTTGGCGTGCTGTCTGGGGAGAGAACCCTGAGCTTGGAGATAATTGAGCCCAAGGCTCCTGCCTGGTCAATGAGCTTGTAAGGGAGTAAGAGATCAGGTAATGCTCGAGAGCTCTCCCTGGTAAAGGTGGAAAAGGAGGAGATGGGCTGGATGGGGGGGATTAGACGAGAGTAATGCTAGATGGGCTGTTTATAGTGAGTTTGGAATAATCCAGCTCTATGCAAATGCATATGGCATGGAAACAACACCAGGATGAGAAGAAAATTTAAGGGTGCTTTAACAATAACTAGCAATTTTGGTGCACATCTGGATTCATTTTATGTCAGAGTTTGATTTGTCTGACTAATGTGAATGCCGTCTTCTGAACTCATGTGTGCACCTGTGAACCATACCTGTCTGGTTCATGCCAATTTAGGTACGGTTCATTTCAAACATGAACACAATCGAAAGAAATTACAGAAGCGAGCTGCTATTAATCAGGTATGAATTTTGAATTTATGCACACTGAAAAAAATGATGTCTGCAAAATTGTTGCAAACATAATTAAAACATTATAATATATATATAATTTAAACAAATTAAATTTAGTAATGTTCAAATTCATTTGTTTGTTTAAACTCAGCCCAAATAAATTGTTTACTACCACTTATTTAAAACATTTTTTAGTAAATCCTAGGAATCATCTTTGAATCTTTTTTTTTCAGAGCATTTAATGACTTGCTTTTCTGACAAGCGTAACTGACGTGCTGCAAGCAGAGAGAATGTTTTATTGTTTTATCTGGTTTCTGCTCAACTTCAGCAGAAAACAACTCTTCTCATTTATTTGTACTTTTACATGACAGTTATGATAAATAGATGCATATGTTGCTCTGTGTTTGCACATTGAAAATGAAACTACATTTTTCAAGTCCAAAGTTCAAACTCGAGACACGCAAGATGTGGTATACAGCAGTTTTGCAGCTTCTCCCAAGCCACACTTACCTAGCAACAAATGTGTAAGCACCCTAAGTGAATTTTTTTTCCCCACAGAGGCCAAGTACACACGAAGTGGCAGCCAATCAGGACGAGACAGCATTGAGTTGTTACAAGATGCCGAGCCACTGGACTTCAATGCTGAAACACTCACTGATGACCCATTGCAGTCTGACACTGGCAGGTTAGATTGATGATGATATATTTTTGTAGGTTAACCCACAAGTTTGTATCCCATTTGTTTCCTTTATAAAAACCCAACAGGATTTTTGAAATATTAAAAAAAAGATAATAATTCAAAAGTTTGTAGTTTCTGCCTCAAAAATGCAGAAATGTTTTTGTGTAAATGAACAGTCAAATGTGTAAAATGTTTTCTATTTTTTATTTGAAAATGGGGTTTTGTAATGGGGTTTTTGCACCTTTTTTCAAGCATTTAAACAAAAATCTATCTGCTTCTGTGATGACAGAAGTGTTAAAAATGCTAACCTATTTCCAGGTTTTGGTCCCGTGCTCCCTGCAGCACTGATGTCATAATGTTTATTTGTATGGATGCATTTTATTTGTGCTCTTTTTTTTATTTCTTTCCCAACAGACAAGCTGGTGGAAGGTATCTCTCGATGTCATCTTCTCGAAACCGAATCTTTGATGACGTTTGATGTTCTCCAAGTTAAAAACACTGTCTCTACAACAAATCGAGTTGAATTTTACCTCTAAAACACTCATGTCTACAGGTGTGGTTTGTCCCTGTCATTTTTAAACCTCTTTGACTTCCTGTATCCTGTAAGGCGGTGTTAGCTATCTGCATGCATTCAGATAAACAGTACACACAAATTTGAAGTGCCGGACAGTCAGACTGCTGCATGTGAAAAATGAGCAATCTCTTTTGCACAGTTTTGTTTTTCTTCATTTTAAGGAATGAGTCAAACAGTCAGCCATGAAATGTACCACACACATCTGACAAACTGCTGTTTCTCATCATTTACTGCTGATAGCGATCAGGTAATGTACCTGAATGTGTACAGCAGTCGAGTGAATATGAAATGATGTGAAAGTGGCCAATCTGTGTTAGTTGTAGATGTGAGGAGATTTTGTAGGTGTAGATCAGAATATTGTGCTTTTTTTTTTGTTCATGTAATCTTTTTTTAGGCAAAAAGCCAAATTAGTCTGCAGAGTGGCAAAAAAAGTATAATTATTATATTAATTTGGCTTCAGCTGATCTAACAGACATATATGAATTTATGTCTATTTATTGTCTATGTAAGCTGGTTAGTGGTTACCGAATGAATCTTAAAGTATTTTATTTTACATTATTTATTTCTGCTCTTTTTCAAATTTTACATTTTATTTATCCCCTAGATTAGCTAAGCGGAGTTCATCCTAACATTCCATCCATAAACCTGTTCCTGTATCATTTAATATGAATGAAGAAACGCTCCAACTAACCTATTTATTTTCACAAATGTTTAAGTGGCACATAAAACTCTATTATTTATTGACACATCTGTGATTGTTACTCAATAGACTTTCTTCTTATTTATAATCACGTTACGTTTGGCACCGTATTTTAGCGGTAGTCTGGTGGATGAATGTCTCGTAGGCCATTTGTGCTTTGAACTGTCTTTTTTGTCAAAATAGGCAAGGCTGTTGAAATAGCTTTAAGGACATCTTCTGTTTGTGGGGTCAGAGTAAATCGTTTTAAACGGGACTGATTTTACAGACTTGCAAGCATCTCTTTATCATGCACAGAAGAAAACAGACGTTTAGTATTCAAATGTGTGGAAGATATTATTCCAAGCATATAAACAAGAGTGCATGGGAAGGACGTGAAGGATTTTGTTTTATGAAATTCTTGTGCATAGGGTCATCTAACATATCCAGTGTACATTTTGCATGGTACTCTACTGAATTTGCAGAGGAGTCTAGTTCTTGTTTCTCACAGGAAATGCAACAGCAGCTGTATATATAGTGTTGTTCACACCACAAATGCTAAGCATCATGGTTTCATCTCAGATAAATGCATTTCTTCAGAAGGCAATTTTTTCATTCATACCTTACTGATAAAGTTATTTATTTCTACAGTGCATTTATGAAAAATGAAATAATTGTGTTGCCAATGAGGTCATTTTTATATGATCAGTCCTTACTCAAGTATTGTATTGATAAAAGCCAACTGGAATCTGATGCTGGAATCTGTTGATTTGTATATTGGTGTCAGTGAAATGTGCTATTTTGCTAATAGGCTAGACACATGTAATCTTGCAGTTATTAATAAATTATTAATTCATTCACAATTGTCTCAGTGTTTGTTTTTAATCCTTACAAAAATTGAGTATTGTTTTACCATTTTTATAACCACAACTAAAGGGCTACAATAAATATCATGGTTAAACTGTGGTTAATGTAACGACTGTGGTTAATTTGTGGTTAACGTGAATACTTCGTACTAAAATAATAGTAATTCCTAGTAAAAGCACGGTTAATTTTCGCAAGGGAATATCCACGTAATTTTCATTACGTCTCTGGAACAAAATCTTGTGTGTTTGTCTCCAAATGTTAATGATGTACTTACCAATTTGAAGTAGTCGCGTCTGACATATCTCATATTTAAAATACAGTTTCGCACAACAGCAGCGTTGCGTTTTGATGACCTAATCAAGCACCTGAAGCGAGGCTAACCAATCAAATCCAGCAGCGCGTCTCTATGGAAACAGTGGACGCTAAAACAGGAAAAAAAAACAAAACAGCCTCACGGAAATACAAGGAGGTTTCGGGAAATTAATCTTTGCTTTCTTTCACTTCTCTATGTGAGTATGAAGCTATAAGAGTATTAAGGACAAATAAAGTCTTCATATGGTATCGCGATGTGCTTTTTGTTGGATTGCTTTTCAATAAATGGTTATAGAGCATGTACAAAGTCGGCTGTCAACAGTTAGATTTACGTTACTCATAACCAAAACTGGGTGTTATTTTAATAATTATATTATTATGTTATATTGTTTAACTCATACTTAAAGACTACATGGAATAGGCTATTTGTATCTTTAAAATTCATGTCAAAAGAAAGAAAAATCAGAGTGATGAACAACGAAAAAGATAATAAATTTAATGTAACTTATGTGATGTTAAAATTAAATATTTAATTGCATTGCTCTTCCTTCAGATATCGTATAGTGCTCAGTATATAGATAGATAGATAGATAGATAGATAGACAGACAGACACACAGACGGACGGATAGTGAAAACAGCCATATGTTTTTACTTTTGCAATATTATAATCTTATAAACCATTTAATAAACATAAACCTTGCAGGTTGTTTATAGATTGTATATGCTTTTGTTGAACTCCAACATTGCAATATCTTGATCTTATTTTTAAAACAATCAAATGAAAGAATTTGTACAGAAAATCTGTATGTAAATCACTAAAAGAGAAGCATACCAAACTACACTCAAGTGAAGCAATAAATTGTTTCTTTATACAACCAAGAACGTGAAAGCAGTAGCTTTATATTTCTCCATCATTTAAAAATGGTATTGTCATTTAAAGAGCTTCATGTGATTGTAGTTCTTTCCCTCCTAAAATAGGGAGTTTCTTTTGATTCTCTTCTTCGCTTTTTGACCAATAGACAGTAGATTTGTATATGCATTTTAATAAAAACCCATGAACATGTTACCTTGTCAGCTTCAGATCAGATAGGTGGAGGATGGCAGGTACATCGCGACATAATCGAGAGATGATGATTAATGCCAAAAAGCAGCTGGCAGAGTGTTCAGACCCCATTGAGCGTCTGCGGCTGCAGTGTTTGTCCCGAGGGTGTGCGGGCATCAAGGGACTGGGCAGGTACAGTATGCATAAGATATGATTCCTCTCATGGACAGAAGTGCAGGTGCTTGACTTCAAAATGATGTTCTCAGGACTTTCCGGATTATGGATGATGACAACAATCGCACGCTGGATTTAAAAGAGTTCATGAAAGGCCTGAATGACTATGGTGTGCTGATGGAGAAAGAAGAGGCCATCAGTCTTTTTCAGCAGTTTGACAGAGACGGCAGTGGACAAATTGACTTTGATGAGTTTCTTATTACTCTGAGGGTAAAGGCATGAAATGGAGGAGTTTGTAGTTGACAAGTTAAATCCCGGTTGTGCTTATTTTATTTGTATTCATGTATTGCAGCCACCCATGTCTAATGCCAGAAAGGAGGTGGTGTTACAGGCATTCAAAAAGTTGGATAAAACCGGAGACGGTGTGATTACAGTTGAGGATCTGAAAGGAGTGTATGATGTTAGAAAACACCCCAAATATCTAAATGGTGAGTGGACCGAAGACCAAATATTCCGCAAGTTTCTGGACAGTTTTGACTCTCCGGATGACAAGGATGGAAAGGTATGATGCTGAAAACACTGTAGTTTTATGTGAAATATACAATAAAGAGTATAATAATGTGCTGATTTAAAGCTATATTATTTTTATTTGGTTTAACCATCCATTCACATCCTCCAATAGTTCCACTGTTAATAATTTTTTAAGTGTTTTCTTTGATCATGCTACATGTCTTCATGCATCAGGTCACAAAAGAGGAATTTATGAACTACTACTCCGGCGTCAGCGCATCCATTGACACAGATATCTACTTTATATTAATGATGAGAAATGCATGGAAGCTTAACTAAGCTTCACTATTTTAGGGTAAAAAAACAAAGATGTGTTATCTTCATATAAAGCATGTCAATCAAACATTCACTTCAATCCAAAGTGTATATAATAGTTCAAAAATATCCCTATATATGAAATATTATATACACTCAGTAGCCACTTTATTAGTTCCACTTAGCTAGTAAAGGGTTCAACTCTCAAATCTGTTCAAAATACCAGTATAGATACCAACAGTTTATCAAATACTGTCTGCCTCTAGTCACCTTTTAAAGGAACACTCATTTTACAACTCCCCTAGAGGTAAACATTGTAATGTAATGTGTATGGCCATACACCCAAAGTGCTTCACAATCATAAGAAGGGTTCTCTCCCCACCACCACCATTGTACATTATCCACATGGATGATGCGACAACGGCACCAGTGTGTTCACCACACACCAGCTATTAGGGGGTGGAGAGACTGTTAAAGTGCCAATTCGGTGGATGGAGATGATTAGGAGACTATGATGGTAAGGGCCAATGGAGGGAATTTGGCCAGGACATTGACGTTACACCCCTACTCTTTAGGAAAAGTGGCAAGGGATTTTAAATGACCGCAGAGAGTCAGGACCTCGGTTTAATGTCTCATTCGAACGACAGCGCTTACTGACAGTATAGTGTCCCCTTCACTATACTGGGGCATTAGGACTCACGCAGCCTTCAGGTTGAGCACCCCCTGCTGGCCTCACTAACACCACTTTCAACAACAACCTAGTTTTCCCATGTGGTCTCCCATTCACGTACTAACCAGGCTCAGCCCTGCTTAGCTTCAGCGAGTAACCAGTCTTGGGCTGCATGGTGATATGGCTGTGGCCAATGTTGAGTTTTACCATTTTTTTAATCCATTCAGCAGATATCCGGGTCTGGTAGAATACTTTTAGCTTAGCTTAGCATAAATCATAGATTAAACCATTCGTATCTTGCTAAAAAATTCAGTAAGAGTTTCAATAAATTCCCTATTTAAACCGTACCTCTTCTGTAGTTACATTGTGCACTAAGACCAACAGAAAAGTTGAAAAGTTGCTATTTTCTAGGCCAATATAGCTAGGAACTATACACTGAGTGAGATGGTAAATGGTCTAATCCAATTCAGTGATTTATGCTAAACTAATCCAAGCTAAAAGTTATAACGCCAGACCTGTAAATCAGCTAAATGGATTAAAACTAAACTGTTTACCTCCAGGGGAGTTGTAAACGAAAGCATATTTCCAAAAAGGTGGAGTAAGATGGTTTGAAGTTTAGCAGATCATGTTAGCCAAGTCTCATACCCAAATTCAAATTCCAAAGTCATTTCTGCCATATGACTGGCTGATTAGATACTTGTGCATTAACAGGCAGATAAATAGGTGTACCTAATAAAATGGGTGTTAAAAAATGGACAAAGCATTGAAAAGGTTGAGTCTAAAATAAGGTGGCAAGTTTACTTTTTTAGGTGTTTAACAGCTACTAATTCTTGTGGTTTTGGGAATCTACACAATCAAAAAAATAACCACTAACTAATCATACACAGTGTTTCTCACTGCAGACAAGCAGCTGCACCAATGCATCAATTGTTTAAGGTAGAATCAGCCACACCATCTAACAAATACAGGTGGTGTGGTAATGTTTCTAGACTTTGAGTCTTGTGACTGTGTGCATCCTCTTTATTTGGCTAATGAAAGTTGCACCTGCTCAGATCCCAAGGTGAGAAACACTCAAAAACACAAAATTATGTCTTTTATTAAATTACTCTGAAACTTATTTTTTCTCTTTCTGGGTGGATCATCCTTCTGGCTTTTGGTTTGCGTCTGCAAGAGCTGCCATTTTGTTTTATAACAATATTTCTTTATCTTTCTACAGGTGACAAAGGATGAATTCTGGAACTATTACAGTGGAGTCAGTGCTTCTATTGATAATGATGTATATTTTATTTTAATGATGAAGACTGCATGGAGGTTATGAGGCAATCGAATCAAAAATCAAAGCTGCGATATTCCTGACAACTGATATTTGGTGTACATCAAAAATCAAAGCTGCAATATTCCTAAAAATGAAATGAAAAATAGTACTAGCTTTGCAGAAGTTTGAAGTATGTGTATAGTCTTGTCAGTGTATTTGTTTAGAGTGTTTAAAGGTTCTGTTGAATCATGTTGTTTTACAAAAGAATGACTAATTTAATAAATGTTTTATAATGGTTATAAAAAGAAGTCCCTTCAGATGAATAATATGAAATGTGAGAATGATTTATATTTTTATGGTTTGTCATTTACATTTCCCCCTCCGAACTACAATGAACAGCTTGAATACAGAGTTGAGTATTCGTCATTGAGTAACAATTGAGTATTTTATAATAAAAATAGTTGTATAAATTCCTTTATTAATATAGATTGCTAAATAGCCTGCAGCTAATTGCATTACAAAATTAAAATACAGGCAGGTAACTTTTTACATGTACAAAAATGTCTTCAGATCATTATAAATAAATCCTCTGACCATGGAAAAAAGTGCTACTTGAATTATATGTATTATACCTGGAACTTAGGTTAACAAAACTCTCAGCTTTACTCGATATATACAGTGGTGTGAAAAAGTGTTTGCCCCCTACTGATTTTTTTGTATGTTTGACATTTTATTGTTTCAGATCATTTCAAAATTTAAATATTAGTTAAAGATAACACAAGTAAATATATCATGCAGTTTTGAAATGAAGTTTTTTATTATTAAGAGTAAACACAACTACATAGCCCTGTGTGAAAACGTGTTTGTGGAAAATACTCTGAACTAAAGTTGAACTTTTTGGAAGGTGTGTGCCCCATTATATGTGCCGTAAAAGTAACACTGCATTTCAGGAAAAGAAAACTCATATCAACAGTAAAATGTGGAGGTGGTAGTGTGATGATCTAGAGCTGTTCAGGACCTGGAAGACTTGCTGTGATAAATGGAACCATGAATTCTGCCTACCAAAATATCTTGTAGAAGAATGTCCAGCCATCTGTTAGTGACCTAAAGCTAAAGTGAACTTGGGTTCCGCAGTAAGACAATGATCCAAACTACACCAAAAAGTCCCCTTCTGAATGGCAGAACAAAACTAAATAAAGACTTTGAAGTGGCCTAGTCAATGTCCTGACCTGAATCCAAATGAAATGCTGCGTTTTCCTCCACATCGCTGCAACAAAGTCATTGAAAGTTATCAAAAATGCTTGATTGCAGTTGTTTCTGCTAACGGTGGCCCAACCAGTTATTAGGTTTACGGGGCAAACACTTTTTCACACAGGGCTATGTAGTTTTGCATTTTGTTTTCCCTTAATAATACAAACCTTTAATTAAAAACTGACTGATGTGTTTACTTGTGTCATCCTTGACTAATATATATATATATATATATATATATATATATATATATATATATATAGCAGAGGAAACTAAAGCTAGCAGCAGTTACATGAGGTCTGAGTATGTGTGATGAGTTCAGCAATGATTTATCAAAGATTTATCAATGATTCACCCTTAATGCAAGTGTTTCTGAAACATTCAGAAGGAAATCAGCTACTAAAATGGAGACCACAGGTGTGCGTGATGCTTGGTTGAAAATGAAACCTGTGGATAACTGCTATGATACGTACATACTTAACAACCAAACATGTCTGGTGTGACATGTGAAAGCATCTCATTTTATGCAACAGGCTTCCTGGGTTATAAAATGCTTCATATATATTCTTAAGTAACTTTTATAATGTGAATACAATAAGTTCTTCAACTGAGAGTCTGTAAAATCACAAAAACGTGTCCAGTTCATTGTGTTTTGAAGAGGCTGGACATTGTGACATAGGCTTCATCTTTACATTCGAGTTGAGGGGACTTCAGACACTGAGAGACACTATTTTCCATTTCTCTTGCCAAATCTGATTCATCTAACAATCTAATTTTCAAGTGTGACTGCTCTATCGGAAGCCGTTCATCTGCATTCATGTCCATTTCACTCCCTGACGCACTTGAATAACTGTAGCGAAGCTCATCCTGAAGCTCAGGGGCAGATGGCTTTTCGTCAACATAATCCACGCGGTGTATAAAGGCGTCGCTGAATATTTCAGGACTGAAAGTGAAAGGAAGGCCCTGAAAATGCAAAACATCTGCATGAGGATGTGGAGCACATCTTGATTTAATCATGCAGAACATCATGTGAAGCAATAATACATAAAACAAACTGCTATTACCTCCTTTGCCCTTTGCATTTGAGAGAGAGTTGCTTTTGGGTGTGGGATGTTTGGTGTAATGTAGTTCTTTATCCTGGGTAAGAATAATTTGTATATTTGTTTAAAATGGTATAAAAAACATTTTTATGTGCAAAAAAATAAAAAAACACTCACTGTGTTCTCCATCGCAGGGCAATCAAACTGATGATGAGAACCAGAATAATAGTGAGGATGCCGGTGACAACTTGTGGTGTTTGGATGGGGGAGTGATTTTTTGCTTTGGTAAGTAAATGCAGAACATACGTGATCATTTCAATTCATCAGGCATGATTATTAACACTTCATACAGTCCTAAAGCTTTTTGATTCACCATCTCCCTAATAATTGAACCAAAAAGGCCCAGTCATGTTTCTGAGTCTGACTGATGTTTTTTTTTTTTAACATAAGGGTTTTCACACATGAAAACAAAGTTAAGCCTGGGTTATTTGTAAACATACTCCTGTTTTTTCTGTAAAAAAAAATCCTGTCAATTTCACTGATGAAAGCAGCAGGAGCTTTGTTTTTACAATAAAGCATCTAATGTTATGCATCCTCATTATTTACTTTGTTCATGCCATGTTTACAGTAATTACGAGACTCCAACAAATAAGCAATCATGTCCTCATGGAACTTGTAATTACAACTTGTATATTGAATTTTGTGAGAGCTCTGACTTGTACAGGATTTCTGCAGATTTCTTTAAAATGATTAGAAACCATTTTAAATAAAATTTTTGACTTATACAGGGCTAAACACTAAGATTTTTTTCTAATAGCCCGGTTACTTCTGTAAATAGTTTTTGTCTTAATGGAAGATAATTTAAAGCATGGGTCTCAAACTCAATTGCTGGAGGGCCGCAGCTCTGCAGTTTTGCTCCAACCATAATCAAACACAGCTGATCCAACTAATCAAGGTGTTCAAGACTACTAGAGACTATTAAGCAGGTGTGATTTTGAGGTGGTTAGAGCTAAAATTTGAAATAAAGTTTGAGACCACTGATGTAAAGCGTAGTGTTGCTTTAGTTTTCTTTCCTCGATTAGGGAATTTCATTCAGAGAATTTGCTGTAAAAATGTCTAACAGCTGTTGCAAATTGTATTTCTTTGCAATAAAAACTCAAATGTATTTAAAAAAAAAAAAGTTTTAGGATGGATTATAGGTAGGCCCACGAAATCTGTGTGCGCAGAAATCCACAGATTTCTGCAGATTTTTAGCCCGTCGTTGAGTTTATATATTTATTTATTTTATTTACAATACAGTTTGTAAAGTAATATTTTATTATAATATAAAATTAGCCAGCAGCTAGCTCTCTGCAACTCTCACATGGTCACCCCTGAAGCTAAGCAGGGCTGCGCCCGGTTAGTACCTGGATGGGAGACCACATGGGAAAGCTAGGTTACTGCCGGAAGTGGTGATAGTGAGGCCAGCAGAGGGTGCCCAACCTGCGGTCTGTGTGGGTCCTAATGCCCCAGTATAGTGATGGGTACTCTATACTGCTCAGTGAGCGCTGTCTTTCGGATGAGATGTAAACCAAGGTCCTGACTCTCTGTGGTCATTAAAAATTCCAGGATGTCCTCTGAAAAAGAGTAGGGGTTTAACTCTGGCATCCTAGCCAAATCTGCCCACTAGCCTCTGTCCATCATGGCCTCTTAACCCTCCCCATATCATAATTGCCCTCATCACTCTGTCTCCTCTCTACCAATCAGATGGTGTGTGCTGTGCGGTCTGATGCAAAATGCTGCCGTTGCGTCATCCAGGTGGATGCTGCACACTAGTGGTGGATAAGGAGATTCCCCACAATGTGTGTAAAGCGCTATATAAATGTAAGGAATTATTATTATTATTTTCTGTCTTTTAGTAGATCTATGAGAAACTTGGATTCTAATTGGATTTGCACTGTAAACATTAAATAAAAGTTAAAAAGTTTTTTTTTTTCATATATTAAGTTTTTAGTAATGATTCTCCCAAAATCATTACGCATAAATCTGCAGATTTTTAACAAAATTCTGCACAGAAATAGCTACAAATGTCTGCAGATTCTGTCTGGCCCTTAGTATAGGTGACAGATTGGGTAGCTTTACTTGGACATAGGAAAATTAAAACCTTTTTAAATGATTTAAGACCTACAACACAATATTTCAGTGAATTTAAGACTTTTTAAGGCCTAAAATTTTGTTTTTGAAATTTTTGACATTTTAAGACCCCGTGGACACCCTGTTGTATCACCTGACTGCTTATGATTTATTTTAGGCATTGGTAGTTTTGACAGCCCGCTGGACATGTCTGAGTAGAAAGTCCACAAAACTACCAGTTTACAAGTTGTAATTAGTTCCATAAGGAAATAAATGCTTTATTCTTTTTGGGATAATAGTAATTCAGATATGGTTTAAATGCACTAAATGCTGACTTTATCCTGAATGGATCTTTTAGATTATGAAAATAAGTATAAAACAGTCTCCAATTGATGCATTTTGTCATTTCTACCATAACTAGTCAAAGCATGTGAATATGAAGCACACCAAAGCTGATTGTCAATTGCTATCTGTAGCATTGTACACTGCAATGTTAATACTAATAATAATGCAAAACTAGTGCTAATTCTTCTCTGGAACAGGGTTTCAAGAATTTGGGTAAAAGGGATATTAATCCCATTTCTAAATGACAGTTGTGAACTGTAACTTTACTAAGGGTTAAAAGTGGGATTTGAAACAACGATTAACCAAGGTTTAAAGCCCTATATACACCACCGACTCATAACCCCACTGACTTATTCAGTATTCATATATTCTTTTATGTAACCAACATTTGAGCTCCAAACCATGATCTCCACTCACTTTTTATAATGAAATTGGCATCTGAACTCCACTCACTCCAGTCACCGGCAAAATATTTTATAGGTTTTGCTCTGACACGTGTACTGTAAACACCATCTCCGCCAAGTCTGTCTCTGCTCATACTGATGTTCCTATAGTCAACGAGTACACTGATGGGCTGCAAAACAGAAACGGGTTGTTTAGTTGCTAAAAAGAAATGATTCTGTCTCAATTTTAAAGAAAGGTCAAGTGGTCAAACTGTTGTGAGAAACACCTCATGTTCACCCCGGATCTCTACTTGGAACTGACAGTCACGAACATAAAGATGACTGTGTTCAAACCATATGAAAATTTCATCCGTGTCCTCCAAAAAAGTGGCACTTTTTAATTCAGGAGCTGGAATTTTGACTGCAAAGACAAAGACAGATTAGACAGTAGCAGAGCTTAAAAGATAGATAGATAGATAGATAGATAGATAGATAGATAGATAGATAGA
>CAIGQZ010032312.1:6600618-6633890 GCA_903798205.1 Danio tinwini | reverse complement strand
ACAGTGCAAAATACAGACAGTGCAAATACAGCGACAGTGTAAAATACAGACAGTGCAAAATACAACAACATACTCACAAAAAAGAAACAAAACAGTGTAAATTTGGCAATGTGACAGTGATGCGTACGATGGATAGGTGTACACATAGTTGTAGGCAGTATTGTTTAAGTATGGATTGGTTAAAGTGCAGTGCATGCTACATCTTTATGGTGTGCAGTGTGGGGTATGGGAGAGTTTGTGTGGGGTGTGTTAAGTGTTCATCAGCCTGATAGTCTTAGGGAAGAAACTTTCCTTCAGTCGACTGGTGCGTGACCGAATGCTGCGGAACCGTCTGCCTGAGGGTAGCAGAGAGAAAAGTCTATGGCTTGGGTGGCTGGAGTCGCTGATGATTCTCTTGGCTTTCCTCATGCACCTCCTGGTGTAGATGTCCTGGAGGGAGGGAAGCTCACCTCCTACTACACGTCCAGCAGTTCGCACAATCCTATGTAGACCTTTGCGATTGCTGCTGGTGCTGTTCCCGTACCAGGTGGTGATGCAGCCAGTGAGGATGCTCTCCACAGTGCAGGTGTAGAATGAGCGGAGGATGTGGGGGCTCATTCCAAACCTCCTGAGGTGCCTGAGGAAGAAGAGGTGTTGTTGTGCCTTCCTTAACACTGCGTCTGTGTGAGCAGTCCATGTCAGATCCTCAGCGATGTGTACTCCAAGAAACTTGAAAGTGCTGACTCTCTCCACTGGTGTCCCGTTGATGGTTATGGGAGTGTTCATTCTTCTCTCTCCTGAAATCCACCACCAGCTCCTTGGTTTTGCTGATGTTGAGTGAGAGGTGGTTTTCCTGACACCACTGCGTCAGAGTGTGCACCTCCTCTCTGTAGGCCGTCTCATCATTATCTGTGATTAGGCCCACCACCGTTGTGTCATCAGCAAATTTAACGATGACGTTGGAGCTGTGTTTGGATGTACAGTCATGTGTGTACAGGGAGTACAGGAGTGGGCTGAGAACACAGCCCTGTGGAGCACCAGTGTTGAGGATCAGTGTGGATGAGGTGATGTTGTTCATTCTGACCACCTGGCGTCTGCTTGACAGGAAGTCCAGGATCCAGTTGCACAGAGAGCTGTGTAGGCCCAGAGCCTGGAGCTTCACCACCAGCTTGGCAGGCACTATGGTGTTGAATGCTGAGCTGTAGTCCACAAACAGCATTCTCACATATGTGTTTTTGTTTTCCAGGTGAGACAGAGCAGTGTGCAAGGTGAAAGCAATTGCATCATCAGTGGAGCGGTTGTTTCTGTATGCAAATTGCAGAGGGTCAGTGTTCGCGGGCAGTACAGAGCAGATGTGATTTTTAATCAGCTTCTCAAAGCACTTGCTGAAGATGGGTGTCAGTGCAACCGGACACCAGTCATTCAAGCATGTGGTTTTAGCTGATTTCGGTATTGGCACAATAGTAGCTGTCTTAAAGCATGTGGGAACCACAAACCGAGAGAGCGAGAGGTTAAAGATGTCCGTGAAAACCCCTGCTAGCCGGTGTGCGCATGCTTTAAGTACACGTCCAGGGATGCCATCTGGGCCCGTAGCTTTTCGGATGTTCACGCGACGGAAAGATCTCGTTACACGACGGAAAGATCTCGTTACACGACGGAAAGATCTCGATCTTCACATAAACAGTAAACTTATCCCTTAATTCTGATTGGCTGATTGAAATGTTGTTCAAGGATCAACATAGATGTTAATGCAGGAACATGTGGGTGAAATTAGGTTGGTGATGAGGTACGTGCACAATTTCTAAGAAGAATCCAGGGAAACACAAAAGAGTGGGAGTTGTAGAGTATGACAGTAGGCTGATGTTCTAATCCAGGTGGGTCTAGTCCTGGTTCTGATTGTCCTTTTCTCTGACCCCCATACACTATAGCTGGCTCTAAGGGTCCAGTGTTCTGACCCCCGGACTGTCTTCTAATCTAACTGGTTCTATCTGTCATTATATGTAAATTCAAATAGTTTGAATTAGATTGTTGTATTTGTTCAGAGTTACTTACAAATGTGCTTAATTGACCAATCCCCAATCCATAATTAACTAGTCTGACATTAGTTCTAAAATGTGTAGTTGTCAAGCTAGCTGTCAAGATTCAGACTCTTACAACATGTGTTGTTATGGAAGTTTTAAAGTGGAAAAAAAGAAAGTGGATCAGTTTACCCCCGGCTGATTCACTTTACCTCTTTGATTTTTCTTGTCTGTCTCAGTTTACCCCGACGCTGGGGTAAAGTGAGACACAAGACAACTTTTTTAAAAACAATCATATTTTCACTTTCCTTTATCCTAAATACAGTCTGATAAATTTCATTGCTAGGAAACATTCTGAATTAATGAGAAATGTGTAAATTTTACTGATATATAATTTTAGCTCACTTAGAGGGGAGCAAATGTAAAAAGAGTCTCACTTTACCCCACTCTACGAAAAAATAAATCACAAAAATGTCACAGGAACAATGTTTACAGGAACTTTCTATCAAAGTCATTGAAATATTTAAGTGTAAAATGAATAATATAAATAAAATAATTTATAAGTATATATTAATAAATAATATACTTTTTGTAATGTAAACAATATACTATGAAAACATAAGTAGTATACAACATTTTCTAATATTCAAGGCGTATGTTGCATATCATCGCATGTCTTGTTGAATGCGACCTGAACTTGAGCTCACTTCACGACTGTTAGAAAAGTGTGTGTGTGTGTGTGTGTGTGTATGTGTGTATGTGTGTGTGTTCTGTATATATAGATTGCTGTAATATGAATAAAATTCCGAAATACGCCATTTTGTCATTAACACATGACCTAGTTCCTTTAAATGACATTCATTTACAAATCCTTTCCCGTGGCACAAAATGTCTATTGAACGCAAATAATGTCTGTGTAAGTGTTAGTCATCCAGGTACAACGAATTTAGACATGTTACTCAGCACACTGTAGCCTTTTCACATTACTATAATGGAAGTGTGATTTTAAATGTAGCATTGGAAATAAATGTAGCAGTTTTGCATGAATAATGATCAACAAAATAAGCCATTTTGGAAGCTAACACTGTAAACAATTGTATGACAACATTGGTTTTTAGTTCATTGTAACATATTAAACTAAGTTAATCATGTTCTATTCATTCATTCATTCATTCATTTTCTTTTCGGCTTTGTCCCTTTATTAATCTGGGATCGCCACTGCAGAATGAACCACCAACTTATCCAGCACGTTTTACGCAGCAGATGCCCTTCCAGCTGCAACCCATCTCTGGGAAACATCCATGCAACATTCATAATCATATACTACGGACAATTTAGCCTACCCAATTCACCTGTATTGCATGTCTTTGTACTGTGGGGGAAACCAGAGCACCCGGTGGAAACCCACACGAACGCAGGGAGAACATGGAAACTCCACACAAAAACGAACCAGCGACCTTCTTGCTGTGAGGCGACAGCACTACCTACTGTGCCACTGCGTCACCTAATCATGTTCCAATTTAATTTTATAAGTTACGCAAGCTGTTTTAAGTCAGGTTAAAATAATATAAGTTCAATGGACTCATAAGGTTAATTTGATTCAGCTTAAAAATTTTATTAAATTTATTATTTTGTGTTTTTTTTACAGTACAGAATTTACAAAAGCTGTTTTTTGGAGTAACAAGGAAACCTGCAAGATATTTTTTTTAATAAAATGATGATTCCTATATGTCAAAAAATCAAGAGAAAATTGATTTCTCATCTCATGATGTAGCAAAACAGCTATGTGCACAAGATTTCTTCATATCTGAACAAACCTGCAACATATTTTTGAGCTGCCACCCACCAGGACCACAGCACTGTACCATTTACAACATCTGTTCTATACTGTAGCAGCTACATCAAACTTTGAAAATATAGTCAGCACTTTATTTAGGTCAGACCATGGAAGACCAAAGCAGGTTGTGGTTGAGACAAAAATACGTTACGAACATTTCAGAAGTTAGAATGAAACTACTGCCTGAAAAAACAGCTTCCAAGTAAATTCACGCAATACTTTCTCAAGTTACAAAATAAAACGTAAAAGACGGGGGGCCAGGAGGGGAGGGTGGTGGTGGTGGGGTGGACTAAGAAGAGGATTCAGTTTGATTTAGAGGAATGCACAAAAAACCCATACCTTTTACTTTGATGTTATCTAAAAAGCGGTCAAGTTGTAATGACCATGATTTGCAGTGTTTTTTCACTCAAATCATGTTTTAAAGTATTGACTTCAGACTATGTGCAAAAGTTACAGGTAAATATGAAACAAAAAAGTCCCCTCTCAGCATGTACCTCTAATCTAAAAAAACAAAAACAAGTGGTAACCTATTACAACCCACTTCCTGTCGCCTCCGGCAAATGGGTTTATGCAAAAAATGAGGCCGACAGATCGTCGGTCTGAACTGCTACCTGTATTGTAAACAAACTATACAAACTACACTCAAAATGACTTTTAATATGATTTTAATATGAGTTGAAACAAAACAATTCCTAATGTTTTTTGGACAACTTAATTGTTTTATGTTTAATCCACTTAAATTTGTTAAAAGGTTTAAGTTAACTTAAACGATTTGTGTTGTGAAGAAATTGTGTGGAACTCTGCATTTTTTACAGTGTACATGGCACTGGATTAATCACTAACACACAATGAGAGAAAAGTTTGATTTTAAAAGTCATTTCAATGAATCCTGCTATAAACATCTGTGGATTTCATTAGGCAAGACCTAATGAAAATGTCTATTATGAGTCTTGAAGATGCTCAACAATATTAGTGTTGTCTTTTTGTGATTGTGTTGTGGAGAGACTGTGGTTACTCAGCTGTTTATCAGCATATATCCTGTATGCAGAGAGCATTGATTGCTTTTTTTGTAATACATTAACACTCAAATGATAAAAAGGAAGATGGGATTCAAGTAGTTTCCAAACTTAAAAGTATTTCGCAATATGCAAAATACGCAGTACTCTATGAGCAATATCCAATCTTATGATGACTTACATCTGGCAAACTCATTGTAAAGTAGCAAAGAAAGGTCTTTACAACCGATAATAGTCCATAATTCGTTTTTTTTTTGACCCATCGAATAACCACATAAATGGATGTGGTGTGGCAGTAAAATCAGCTTGCCTTTTTGAATCTGGCAGAAAACATGCGGTTTAATCGGGTTATCAGTAGGGTAGTCACATCTCCTGCTTCAAACGAGGACAAAGGTCATTTGTTACCAGTTTATTTTCAGTATTAACACTGAAACCTCTCATCTAAAGGCCAAGGATTTTTTGTCAAATTTACCAAGTCCAAATGTCCAGCTCAACATTTTAAAAAATTGACTATTCGTATACTGACATAATGCTATAACTACAATAGGTAAAAGGACACTGTAAAAATCCTGGTTGCCTTAAACGTTTAAGTTGAATCAAATTAAATTTATGAGTCCATTACACTTATATTATGTTAAACTGACTTAAAACAGCTCACTTAAATTATAAAATTAAGTTAGAACATGATTAACTTGGTTTAATAACTTACAATGAAATAAAAACATGCTATCATGACAAATTATTCATATATATTTTTTACAATGTATAGATAGATAAGTTCTAGTGCAAAAGTTTGTCAAATGGTACTATGTAAAATGATTTATTTTTATTTATTTATTGCCACATCAGCAACTCATGGCTATTTCATGTCAAGATAACTATAGAAAATGATTAAAAATCACCTTTTTATATATTTAACATGTACCTATCAATTGGAATAACAAAATATGAATGATGTAAAATAAGTGTAGGGGTATTAACATGTTATTTAAAATAAATGTTATCTGAAATTAAGGAAAACATATGATACATATATTTAAATTGAACTTAAGCTAATTGCCAAAGAGATATTTCTGATTTTCAATTAGTTCAGCCTAATCATTTAAAAATAAATCAAACTTAAACAAAATTTTTTTTTAAATATTTGCCAAATGTATATTTTTGGATGAACTACCCTCCAATAAAAACTATATAGACATTAAATAACATGCAACTAAATTCTTAAAACGTTAACAAATTTTATTACAAAGTTTAAAAGAAAATACAATCTTATCTAAAATTAACTTTATGAGTCCATTGAACTTATATTATGTTAAACTGACTTAAAACAGCTTGCATAACTTATAAAATTAAGTTAGAACATGACTAACTTACTTTAATATGTTACAATGAAAAAAAAAACATGCCATCATGACTAATTGATCATGTATTTTTTTTACAGTATATGGATAGATAAGTTCTAGTGCAAATGTTTGTCACACTGTACTATGTAAAATGATTTTTATTTATTTATTTATTGCCACATCAGCAACTTATGGCTATTTCATGGCAAGATATCTATGTAAAATAATAAAAAATCACCTTTTGTACACTACCGGTCAAAAGTTTGGGGTCAGTTTTTTTATGTTTTTTCTTTAAGAAAATAATTTTGTTTATCAAGGCAGCATTTATTAAATGTAAAAAATTGTTAAATTGTTAAATATTTATAAAAAAACTGCTTTCTTATTTTATGTAGTTTTAAATGAAATTATTACTCCAGTCATTATTGCTTTTATTACTATTACCATTAATAATTATTATATTAACAATAATAATAATTAATATTAGAGTGATTTCTTAAGGTTCATGTGACTCTGAAGACTGGAGTAATGAAGCTGAAAATTCATCTTTAAAATCACTGGAATAAATTATTAAATTAAATGATAAACTACTTTTGAACAGATATTTTTTTAGTGCAATAACATTTCACAATTTTATTATTTTTACAGTATTTTTGATTAAATAAATGAAGCCTGAATGAGCAGGAGAAGCTTATTTCAAAACATTTAAAAATCCTACTGAACCCAAAGTTTTGATCGGTAATGTATGTTTTACATGTACTTAAATACTGGAATGATACATTATGAATGACTTAAAATAAGTGTAGGCGTTTTAACTAAAATAATTGCTATCTGAAATGAAAGAAAACCCAATAAAATGATTATTTAAATTTCATTTAAGCTAATTGCCAAAAAGATATTTCGAATTTTCATTTAGTTCAGCCAAATTTAAAGGAATAGTTCACCCAAAACTGAAAATGATGTCATCATTTACTCACACGTCACTCGTCACAAACCTTTTTGAGTTTCTTTTTTCTGCTGAAGCCTAAAGAAGTTCATTTAAAGAAAGCTGGAAACCTGTAACTATTGACTTCCATAGTATTTGTTCTCGTTTGGAATGATTATAGGCTTTCAACGTTCTTTAAAATATCTTCTTTTGTGTTCAAAAGGAGAAAGAAACTCATATAAAAACTAGAGGGTGAGGAAATAGTGATTACATTTACATTTCTGGATGAACTACCCTTCCAATGAAAACTTAAAACGTTAACAAAAAACCTTCAGAAGAAAATAAAACATTATCAGTTTTACTTCTGTTTTAACTGAACTTTTGACCTTCAGTTTTACTGACACATAATGCTTAAGCCAAGTAATCAGATCTTTGACGCTATATAAGGGGTTACACCAATAAAGGTGTTAAAAAGCAAAAAGGTCCCATGCACTGAAGACTTTGAGGCCTACAGAGAGCAGGATGGCGCAGCATTAGTGAGAGCAAGAGGAGGGTTTTCAGCCTTGCTTTCGAATGCGTCCGTGGGCGATTAAACTGCGGTTAACACATCGTAGCTTAGCGATCATCATGTGAGAACGAGACAACGAGGTGGGGAGAAAGGGGAGAAAGCATGCGCCGTTTAGCCCCGTCATTTGTGTTTTTCGCAGAAACAGTGAGGCATCTTTTCCTTCGGGTCGGTGCCAATAACCAAAGCTGTTAGTAAGTCTCCACGTGGTGGAAGGACACCATTGAAGGAACGCAAGTCGGTGCTCAGAGGAGCGTCGAGATCTTTGAGTTGCATTGTAAGAGCCCCTTCCCCCCTCCTCTACCAAACCACACTATGCTTGTAGGCCCCATATCGCTCAAAAACATCTCACAACAACAGCCTCGGTGGTTTCTCAGCACACTTGTTGTCTGTATTCCGCGCGCAAGGCTCCTATGCCATAGGGTGCTGTTTTTTAATGTCTCTGCACTCTTATTCCTCATCCTTGCTTGAGGTTGTGGATCTTTGAGCTCCTACAAACCTCTGTAATGCGCGGGAGGTGATGAGCAGCTTTCTGTCACTTTACGGGTGCACAAACTCAGGTTTATACTGACTAAAGTATACACATAAAGCATGACTGTTTTACATTTGGATGTATTCTGTATTACTGTGAGATGTTCATTCCCTGTAAAAGAGTATCTGATCAAGAAGTCTTGTTTAAATGTCAATCGTAAACTAAGTTAATCATGTTTCAACTTATTTTTTTAAGTTTTACAAGCTGTAGTGAATCGGTTTAATGTAATTTAACCCATAACTACCCCACCAAGAAAACAATTTTGGGATTGCATTTCTTAACTCCTAAGGTCGCTGCTTAACACACTCAATGCATTTTTTTCCCAACACATCCCATAATTTCTACAATAATAATATCAACCTTTACCAAATGGTAGATATGTCGGTTTATTGTAAAAGTATCGGAATTAATACATATACTATGAAAAATCTGAAAATATGGGGATTCTGGAATGAGGTTTTCAAAGTGCTTTTAGATGTCCTTGATCACACGTAGATCCTGACCCAGAGCTTATTATATTAGGACATTTTGATAATACATATTTTCATATTCTTCCAACTGCTAAACTATGGCTTGAAGAATTGATATCTACTCTGCACTTGGAACGAACCAGAGATCTTTTAAAAGGCAACATTGGACAATTTCAGAAGATTTGGGGCCCTTTCTTCTGTCACTACATGGGGAATTCTTTTCCCCAAAGCAATGTATTGTAATTAAAAAGTTGTTTTGATTATCACTGTATTGTATACTTACAGGCTGGTTTAGGGTGTTTGTTTTTGTTTTGTTTTGTTTTTGTAAGTTTTTGCATATCAGAAAATGTATCCTGGAATATGCAATTATTGTAAGTCTATTCAATGACCAAATGAAACTTATTTGACAAAGAAAAATCTGAAAATATGAAGTGTAAGACCAATTTATGTAAAAAACATAATCAAAATAAAACATTTTTGAATACTAAATCATCTTTATTTTTTTTGATGTGCCATAAAATATTTAAGATTCTCATTTAACAGGTTTTCCTTAATTTTTAATTTTTTTTTTTACAATAAAATCAAAATCAAGTGTAGTAGTGCAACAGAATTGTGTTTGTTTTTTTTGTTTTTTTTGTAAACCAACAGTGCTGTGTGTGTAAACCATTAATTAAAACAGTCAAAATATGGTCAACCATTTGGTAGAGCAGGCAGTTAAAGGGTTAAGTTGATATCACTCATAAGATTATCTGATTAAAATTCAAGTCAACCATATATATTTGTACAGTGTTTGCATAACATAACATTTGTTTTTTAAGGAATCCTGTTTTCTGAAAATGAATTCTTCAATGCACAAAAACATGATTTATGAAGTTAATAAAAACTAATTTTACAAATAAACTCGTTACTTTAAGTTATGAATAGAACATTTTTCAACGTTTTTAGATTCAATAAAATCCGGCTTGGTGTTTAAAGTCAGTTTAATGTCATGCAAACTTAAAAATGTAAAGCAGAAATAATGTTTTACAGTGTGGATGCACATTTACCGAATCTGATCTAAGTGAAACCTAAAACAAACACTGTTAAAATATTCTTCCTTTTTTTTTAAATCTCAAGTTTTGTTTTTCACCATCATGAGCTTGCACTGACAGAGTTTGATGACTTCCTGTGAAAATGTTACCACAGAAGTTGAGCAGACAAGGCAAATAATCAAGCTGGCATGTGTTGCCATCCTACGACCGTTACCACAGAGCACATATGTCTGGGAAAAAGAGCACAGCCACATTCACAAGACCCCATCGAGGATGTTGAAAGCAGCAACAGGAAATGCAAAAACTTGATAAACCGATCAAAAGATCACTTTCTTTTATCTGCATCATATTTTAAAGTGGTCAACACGGGCAACTTACATTTTACTGACTTCATAATCGTGACACTTGTTTTTAACATTAACAGAATAAAAAGGTATACCTTAACAAAAAAAAACTGATACTGCAGGAGTCCTGTAGGATTTTGGCTGTATATGTGTAGGGATGGCGGCGGTTTCGCTCTCAAGTCAAAAAACATAGGTGAATCGAATAACCTAAATTGGCCACTGTATGTGTGTGTAAAAGCAAGAGTGTATGGGCATTTTCCCAGTACTAGGTTGCAGCTGGAAGGGCATCCGCTGTGTAAAAGATATGCTGGATAAATTGTCGGTTCATTCCGCTGTGGCAACCCCTGATTAATAAAGGGACTAAGCTTAAAAATGAATGAATGAATGTGTAAGGGTCTTGCAGGAATCATGTTGGACTGAATAAAAATCCTGCAGAACAGGACAGGACTTATGTACAGAACTTTGCTCTATATGTTCACTGGTGTCCTGTAGGATTGTGTAACCACAGAAATGATCAGATTCCTGTAGGATGTAAAATTCATGGTTTTGCTGTAATGTTAATGGTTATTTCTGATAGACATCATTGACCTAATAAGTTGAATTTATGCATTTATCTAGTCTGCAGCCCAGTGTATGGGAAACACCCATATCACCCTGCAGCCCAAGACTGGTTACTCACTGAAGCAAAGTAGGGCTGAACCTGACAAACCACATGTTGGAAGTGGAATTAGTGAGGCCAGCAGGAGGCACTCAACCTGTGGTCTGTGAGTCCTAATGCCCCAGTATAGTGAAGGGGACACTATACTGTCAGTGGGCCCCGTCTTTCGGATGAGACAATAAACCAAGGTCCTGACTCTGTGGTAAAAATCCCATTGCATTTCTCATAAAAAGTAAGGGTGTAATGCCGGTGTCCTGGCTAAATTTCCACAATTTGCCCTTATCATTATGGCCTCCCAATCATCCCCATCCACTGAATTGGCTGTATCTCTGTCTCTCCACTCCACCTAGCTGGTGTGTGCTGAACAAACTGGTGCCATTGTCCTGTGGCTGCCGTCGCATCGTCCAAGTAGATGCTGCACACTGGTGGTGGAGTGGAGAGACCCCCTCATGATTGTGAAGCACTTTGGGTGTATGGCCATACACGATAAATGCGCTATATAAATACACATTACATTACACTCTCTCCTTCACACAAACACTACAACCAACATAGTGTCAAAGTCAGTGCTTAATTTGTCAATTGCAAGGTCCCGGAACAGATCGTGTTAACGGATCCGGCATGTTACCCAAAGATGGAGAGAGGTGTCGCACATGAAAGTGAAGAGCGCGGGGGGATGGGGGGAGAGGTATGCGGGGGTGCGGTGGATGGCGGAGGGGTGTCGCGGATGAAAGTGAAGAGGGTTTGGGAGTCAAAAGAAAAATTTTCCATTAGTTTATTGTTTAAAATGAAAATTTCAGCATTCTTTTATCAAGTGTGTTGCCCAAATTTTGTGACAACAAATAAATAGACCAGGAAAAAAAGCTGCTTACTGTATTTCTGATCATTTTCCTCAAAAAATAAAAAAAGAGCTAGGAATGATTAAAGTGTCCCGTCTTCCTTTTGATTCATGAACAGGTAATTTTTATAGATTTTTTTTAATCGAGACAATAGATGTTCACCAGTATCAACGTCCTTAGCTTGGCAAGTGTCCCAATACTTGGCTGGTCTTTTTTTATTACATCTGCATATGCCATCCCATGTCACAAAGATACACAGGAGACCCAAATGCAAGTGAATGCAAGATAGTCACAACTGGTATTGATCTCACCAGATATTGTGTTGAGCAACGATGCTCACACCAAGAATACAACACGCTAAACAGTGGTAAAAGTTCATTCAAGAAACAGCGCCGTAGCAGTCTCTCACAGATATCTCACCAGATATCGAGGGAAGGGAAAGGTTAGCGCTGTGGAGCAGCTCTCAAGGAAATCATCATGTTTACCCACGGTAAAGTTCATCAGAGTAGCGGAATCGGGATGAAGTCTCTCACAGATAATGTTGTCATCAGAGCAAGCAGTTGTAACAACATCAATGAAACAGACTTATGGCGAAGACCCTCCACCAGGACGAGCGAGAGCGTCTAACAGGGAGCAGACACAGGAGTGAACAAACAACGGACTGATAATGCTATCTACAAAACACTGAACATATATAGCGCGCGGAAGACGCAACAGCTGTGACTGATAGAAAACACCTGAGTGATGTGAGAGGTAACAAGACACGTGACAACCCAGCTGATGTAAACACACACACACCACGCGGTGAAGATAACCCAAACAAAACACACTTCCCACACACACACACATGCAAGAAGAACAGAAAGATCCACAACCGTGACATCCCATTATAAAGCATTAAAAAAAAAAAACGGCAATGTTTTACACACTTAAAATATTGAAAAAAATAAAGAAATGATTATGCATGAAACACTGACTGAAAAGCTTAGTGATTGAACACAGAAAGCAAGGCAAGGTGTAATTCACAATTCAAAACCATTTAATCATTTGTAAAAGTTTTGATTTATAAATAATGCTTTCTTACACTTTTATTAACTGTATCACTAATTAAGTTCTTACACTAATTGTATCAAGAGCTTCGACAACACTGTGTGCTTTTTTTTGTTAGACTGGGTTTTTAGGTAAAGCTCGCAGCATTGTATTTACAGAAATGAAGCATGAATAAATTCATAACGATTTTGTGGTAGAAATTGTATGGTACAACCCTGGTGGATTATGAAGTTTCTGATTTACTCTGAACAACCTAATGTAAGTATTACACTATATAAAGTAAGGATAGTTGTGCCTAACAAGTATAAAATGTATGCACAACAGACTCACTATAAGGGCACACACTTTCACACAGAGAGAGAGACAGTATAAAATTAAAATTGGTTACTAGTATTTTAATAGTCAGAATTTTTGTTTATTAAAACCCCCCACCCCCGAAATAATGCAAGAATACAACACTGAAAATGGACAGTTCTTTATTGACACTGAAAGAACTATTTGACAATTCTTTATTGGCATGGAAATAACTTTGAATATCTTCAGAGTGATGAGAATTTGACTTCTGGAGAGCCTAAATGTTGAAAGCTAAAACTAAAAGATGATCACTTTGAAACAAATGAAGTTTCCTGAATTGACACAATGCACTATTCTTGCAGAACAGAACATTCAGTTGGCAACGTACAAGGGGAGACATTGAAGAGATTATATAAAAATGTACTTTTCAAAAAAGGTGAAAGAAAAAGTGCGTAGTTATTGCTATCGACTGCATGTGATCGTTCACAGAGCTGTGCAACAGTATAAAGTAAATCGAGATAATTGCTTTCGTGAAATCGTAACCTGCTAGTTTTAAGAATGCCTTTTTTTGGTACTCATCCCGGTTTATACAATACATTCTGAAATACATTTCTACATCACAACCTGCCCAGCAAACAATTCTGCGTTTAATAGACATCTAATCTAAACGTAGACAGCTTGGCTAAAACAAGGCTAAACTTGGGCTGTCAGTGAAAATCTAATAGGCATCTAAGATTCATTTCTGTTTATTTGATGACTAGTCTAGAATTGGCCTATTTGTTCTATTAGATTTTCACTGACAGCTTAAATTGAGCTTTGTTTTACCCAAGACGACTATGTTTAGACGTCTATTAGACATCTTTTAAAAACAAAAAATACTGGGTGCACACACTTTCCAGCACTTTCTAGATTCCACCGACAGACGACAATCACACCATTATTTATTTCCACAGCATATTAAATATCCCAGCTCAAACTCCTCTCAACGTCCGGAGTCTCTCCGCTTCACATACTTCCGCTTCTCAATGACACTTTCACTATCAGCCCTGTCCCTTTGGCTCTATGTTTCAGGGCCCCGAGTCTCTGCAGCAGATTCTTCAACACATTGGAAGGGGGGAAAACATAAAAAAGACCCTGTTTAGAGCAACAGATCCAGATTGGTCACAGCGGAAACAGCCACTGCAATGCAGAGATTTCCTGCTTCTTCTGTGGACATGAATCTCGGGAGCCCATTTTAAAAGTTCTCCTAGAAAAACAAAAACAAAAAACAAGATGGCGGCGCTGCTTCAGTAGGAGTCTATGTTTTCTGAGATGAGACTCCAGCACAAGCGAAGGAAAATAAAATACACTTTTTCATTACAAACACACAGAAATCAGTGCATACTAACACAGATACATGACGAACACACACTCTCGTATTAGTGTTTAGTGTCAGTAGCCCAAAAACCCTCGTATTTTCATTTCGATTTAATCATAAGTATTAGTCAAATGCATCCCCATCCAAAATACAGTGTTTTCACTCTGTTCAGGAAGTAAGTGAAAAGGCAGACAGCTTATTTACACCGCATGGTTCATCAGACTTCAACACCACAGTTAGTCGGTCAGGGAGAAGACGGTTCATCTGGTTAAAGCCCACAGGTAGCATTGGTGGTGTTAGTATGTGGGTTATTTTTGCAGATCTGCGTCCGGCCAGCTCTGGTTTCTGCAGGTTTGATTGGGTCGGAGCTCAGTGTTAGACAGAGAGACGGAGATGTCAGACCCGCGTCAGGAAGTCCAGGCTGAGGGAGGCTGGGATGTGGATGGTTTCCAGGCTGAGGTTGGAAGGAGTGTATGGGAAGAGCACAGGGAAGGTGTATTTCGTGTCCGCCAGCAGTTGGTTGTTTTCTATCCGATCTTGAAGGCGATTCTGTGGAGGACAGTGAGCGTATTTATCAGATAATTGCATTGATAAGGCATCAGACTCTGCAGAAAACCTTCATACTTTTGTCCTGATTCACATACTTATACTACGTCTTTAAAGTATGTACTTGTTTTGTGAAGGAAATGTACATAAGTTTGAGTGTGTAACTAAAGAGTATGCACGTTTTGGGACATACTACTTACTTATTAACGGATTGTTATGTTGCTTAGTAATGTCCCCTGTCTCTCATTTCTTTCATATTTAGTTATCTACCTTATTGGAGATACAGCAGCAGGTTAATCTGACATTCTCAAGTTTTTCATGCAGAGAAATCTCCTCAGTTCTTTAGATAATTATGCTTTCAGAAGTACATTTTCAAACACGTCTTTATATAAATTCACATTGTTGTTGAAGATGATATATACCTTGGAAAATGTGATTTCAATCAGATATAATAAAGATATTTATTAGAATTTATTAATTCAGTTAGATATTAATAAATAGTCATTAAAACAACTTTACCAAAGCCTCTCTACTAGAGGGTTGGTCTCGCACGTCCGCCATGTTTGTAGTTTGTTTACACTTTTTACCCGAGTTTGTAGTTTTAATCAAATTAACATTCAACGTGTACTGTATTGTTGCCAATATTACAGGATGGAGTACGACAATTCTACATTTCACATTTCTACTGGAAATAGTAAACTATCCGGGAAGCTTTGGCATACTTCTTTCAACTTACTCATACCTGTTGTGAAAATAAGGGACACCCCCCCCCCCCCCCATTAAAAAATCCCCAAATTACTAATTATGTTGATTTGGAGCTGTTTCATTGTAAATAAACAGTTAAATGGTCAGTAATATGTTTTATTAATATTATTTACAAAATAAAAAATACAAACAGTTCAGCTTATTAAAATTAATAGCTATTATAATGACATAAAATCAAGCTATCAAATCTCATTAGCCATTTCTTCACTGTATAACTGACACATTTTGATTAAAGAGCAACAAATGAATCTCTTATTTATTTAGATTTTTTTTCTTCGTTTGATTATATTAAATAACAGGTGTCACTTAAAAAAATGCAAACATCTAACGTTATAAAGAAAGCATTTGATTGCTTTTCTAACTTTTTATGCTCATTTAAGACGAAAATAGTTGTGTTTGAAAAACTCCCCCACCAAGATCGACATCTTTAGATATTATTATTAATTATGTGTATATGTCTGTTTAAACGCGCACCCAAAACCCAGACTTTCGCTCCATTTCAAATCACGTGTACAGAATTTGTTTGGGAAACAGCCTCTATTTATCAATATGGAGCGCGTCAGCTGACAGTCATGCGCTATGTGACTGTATGACTGTTATATGCTATATGACTGTATGTGCTATATGACTGTTTTGAGGATCGCATATAAAAGGGGAGACGGCACCTGTAATAAAAGGAAAGGGAATCCCACCGTTTTTATATTTATTTTAAAGCGTTTTCATGCCTAAACAAAGCGAAAGCACAGAACAGACTCACATTTTAAGAGCAAAGGGCGGCCCCTGGGGGTTTGGCCGTATGGGTTGTGTATAGGGAGGCTATGCTCTTTAATGTTTATTGCCACCCTTCAGAGAAAGACTGAAAATACGGGAAAATACCTTTACGGGATGATAGCGGGATAGGACTGTAAAATACAGTAGAATCCCGGGAAAAACGGGAGGGTTGACAGGTATGAGCATACTTCAGTTTGGGAAAAACTAATTCTATTTTGAATACTATTTAGCATGGATAGTATGCAAATTGAGATGCATCATTAAACTTATCAAGCAGAAGTATGTTCAGTAACTTGAACTGTGGTGACCTCAAAAAAGTTTGTAGCAATTTCATTGTTTCTAATATAGAATGCTGAAATGTTTTCAAGAATAAGTGGAAGTATTTATGTGTGCTTAATTTTACCTGTATGTCTCTTATGAAGGAAACAGTGACTCGTTCCTCAAACTCATTGAGTGGTGTGTACAGGTTCAGAATCTTCACAATCTGAGATAGAGCAAAGTTAAGTTAATAAAGGTAACAACAAAACAAAATAATGACTAAAGGAAAAAATTGAAAGCGAAATGTGTACCTGCTGTAAACTGAGTGCGTTGCAGAGCGAGCAGATGGCCTCAGCGTCCTGTGACGTCTTCTTCTTCACCTGCAGCAGCTGTGCGGCCTGAATGACCGGCTCCATAGTGGCCACAGCTCCACACTGGTGCAGGTTCTTCCCTCTCAGCCACTCCTCCAGCTGACTGATGTTGTACCTGAAACCACACGGTGCATTCATTGCTTTTTTTTTTGTCAACTATGTTTTATTGAAGTCAAAGATTCCAAAAAGGTTTCACGATTGATATACTTTGTCCACATTTTACATATGCAAAGAATGCGACAAAATTAGAAAGAAAGAACCCCCAAAGAAATGTGCTGGAGATGAAGCACGATTAATTGCATCCAAAATAAAAGTTTGTTTTGACATAATACATGTGTGTGCATAATATATATTTATTATTTATTTGTGATACACACACACACACACACACACACACACACATCGAAATAAAACTATATAAAACAATTTTATTACATAGATATTTAAATTCATATAAAATGTGTATCATATGCATCTATATATTATGTCTAAATATAAATAAACTTTTTCTGGAATATATGCAGGCATGTGTGTATTTATATATGCAAAATGAATATACACAGTACACACACTTAAATTCAAATGTCATGTGATTAATCAACTTTGGCCCAGCACTAAAAAAAACACATCACAAACCATCTCTTACAAGATCTATTAACAATGACCTGTTTAATCTACAGAGTAGGATCAAATAATAATAAAAAAAAACATTACATACAAATGATGCTTCACTCCATAGGGTTTTCACCAAGGTAACCTACAAAATATCTTTCTTTTTTATTATTATTTAGGGGCTTTTCGCCATTATTAGGATAGGACAGTGGAGATTACAGACAGGAAATCATTGGGAGCAAAAAGAGAAGGGAAGGATTAGATAAGGACCTCGAGCCAGGAATAAACTCTGGTTGCCGTGAGCACCTCAGTGTTATGTGTCGCCGCACTAACCCCTAGGCTATTGGTGCTATTATTATATATAAATGATCTTGTCGAATTGCTCAAGTTTTCCCATAAAAAAGAACCTAACTTGCTTCATATCATATCTCTTCAAGACATAGTACTAACTTGTAGGAGCCTCCTTTTTCTTCCAAAGCATTAAAGGACCATGAAATTAATATAATGTTTTTCAGGTGTTAGGATCGGTATGTTAGTCTTAAGTGTCTAGCGTTCTCCAAAGCAGTGACAAAATTCACGTTTAGATGATATAAACCTGATGTAAACATCCAAAGCTTGCAGTTTGTCACTTTTGTCTAAATGGATCAACGTTTTTTTTCCACGATTCTCACCAAATCTTGACCAATTAAATGTGCTCTAGTATCTGACATGCCCCTCCCCCTTCAAGATGCTTCCTGTTTGACATGCTTGAGCTCAACCGCTCTCACTAGCAGAGCTGTAATGAAAACAAAATGCTATTGGCTGTTTTTTAAAAAGAGGAAGAGCTACAATTTGCCCCACCCTCTCTTCATAGTTCAGTTGATATTACATCAAACATTAAAGGGCACCTAGGTTACCCCTTTTTCCAGATTTAATATAAATCTTTTGTGTCCCCAGAATGTGTCTGTAAAGTTTCAGCTCAAAACACCCATTTTTTTATAGATTATTTTTTATAGCTTTCACTAGATTGTGTTTGATAGCTCTCAACAGATTTTTGCTGTTTTTGTGTACTGGGCCTTTAAGGCTAGTCCTCCCCGCCCATCGTTCCCACGTGCCTGTCAGCGTGCCTCAGTCTCCGCCCTCGGCTGCCTCAGACAACAGACAGACATAAAGGAAGCAGATCTCACATAATGTTTGTGAGAAAAACTACAGTAAAAACTTTACCAATGAGTATTTGATGCATTTGTTGTGGAGCTGCAGGATGAGTCACACACAATGTCGTTACAAAGTTCACGCGCACACACGCACACGCACACACACACACCCACACACACCCACACCCACACACACACACACACACACACACACACACACACACACACACACACACACACACACACACACACACACAGAGAGAGCAGACACACACGCACATACATACAGCGCGTGGGTTTAGCTTTGCACCGTCTTTGCACACAAATGTGACAAGATACAGGTTAATATCCACTGCTGTATGGATATCTGTTATGCTAATGTACAAAATAAACCTGATTTAACGTCCACAAACCGGGATTGAATCGTCTTTTATAACTGTATTGACACGCGGCTGTGTTGATGAAGTAAAGCTGAAGTAAATCGCTGTAATTCATTACAAACATGCTCTGTTTTAAAACATTTTAAACTTGTAAAACTCACTCTTGATCACATTTGATGATGATTGATGATCCTAGCAAACTGAACAGACCTTTTATTTACGGTTGATTTGCGCACGTCCTGTCTTGTTGATATGATTATACACGTTACTATGGAGACACGTTAATACGCGGCTGTCAATCAATTCGGTGGCGGGGGGACCGGACTCCTACGTTAAGTTGCGGTCGGTCTCAAAACCGATTCAATTGGTCCACCGTTTTTATGTTGTTAAATTGAAAAAAAAAGCAATGGGTGTGTTTATATCACCCCAATATGACGGTATATACACTACACCTACACATATGTCTGTCCAAACAGCTTGAAAAGTAGATTTTTCACCATAGGTGCCCTTTAAATACAAATGGACATTTTGAAGCACCTAATGACTTTGTGGCTGTATTTAAACCCACCCAACTATGATGACTGCTGAGAAATATATCTATTGGCTTAAATGCATTAAAAATGTGTACCTGAGCTGCATGCCGGTGCTCCAGGAGCAGACGTCTTTGCGCAGCAGCAAGTTATTGAGGGTCACTGCGTTGATGGAGTAGAAGAGCTGGCGAAGCACCTGCTGGCTGATCTCAGGGTCCAGGCCATGGTCTGCCATGATGGAGTAAAACTGAGCCAGCTGTTTGATCAGTGCCTGAAGCGTGTACCCCGCGGGACCTCCGCTCTCACAGTCCATACTAGACGAGCGGTTCCTGTAACCCATGGGCTTCACTCCGGCCAGGCTGGGGATGCTCTCGCTCTCAAGCATGGCAGACACTACCAAAACACAAAAACACACTCGTTATGAATAATTGGACTGTGCTAATGATTGATCATCTTTGGTTTGGTATCTCTCTGCACCTACCGATCATGGGTTGCATGTTGGCCTCGGCAACTTTCACGAGCTGCTGATAGATTTGGATGGAGAGGTCACTCAAAACCTGTCGGTACTCCGCCAGGTCAAAGTTCTTCAGGCAGTGCTCGTTCTGCTTGGCAGAGTTCTGGGTCATAAATGCCTAGGACAAAATTAGACGGGCAAATCATACTGAGCATGGGAACTTTAGACTTTTTGCTTACTTTAAGTAAAAAAAAGACACCCTATTGAGTTTCATGATTTACTCAAAGTTTAAAACTGGGTCACCGGGATCCTTAAAAGCCAACCTTTTATGCATTTATTGAGCTTATTCATGTCCAAAACGATCAATTAGAAGATAATAAAAGAAGCAAACGTTCTTATTCGCAAAATGAAATGATCAGATATAAAAAATCCAGTAAACAACAATGCAAGAAAAAGAAAACGATGTAAAGACTAAAATCTCACCTCATCGCCACTGTATTGCTTCAGACAGTGTAGTAGTCGACTCGCATTTGCCAGCCAAAAAGAGGTCATCTCAAAGTCATCGTTGTTTTTCTGGAAAGTCAATAAACAGATGATTGATAACCAGTAATTATTGTCTTACAATCTACTGTTTAAAGGTTTCCTTTAAAGATTTCATCACATTTATTTGAAACCATAATTTTATAACTTTTGAAAAGTCTTTACTGTTACTTCTGATCAATTAAACGGATACTTTGAATCAAATAAACACTTTGGGTATAACCTTTCTTAAAGAGAATTACACCCAATAATAAACGTTCTGTAATCATTTACTCCTCCTCCACTTATTCCAAACCTGTTTGAGTTTCTTCTCATGAACACAAAAGAAGATATTTAGAAGAATTTTAGAGAGCAATGGCCATTGACTTCCACAGTTTCCAAAACTCTTCAAAACATCTTCATCTGTGTTTACAAGAAGAAAAAAAAACATTTGAACTCACTTGAGGGTAAGTAAATGCTGAGTAAATAGAATTTGTTTGGGGGTCAACTACCCTGTTAATGACTCTAAAGGCCTGTTCACACCAAACACAATAATGATAAAGATATAATTCTAAAAATCATTCATGGTGTTAAAGAAAAACATAGTTCACACCACCACAGCACAGGTGTCCTGGAGAGTTTAGCTCCAACCCTAATCAAACACACATGAAGCAGCTAATCAAGCACTTAAGCTGCGGTCACACTGGACTTTTCTCTCCATAGACTTCCAATCATATGCATGCGAATGCATCAGGCCGGTAGTGCAGGGTCATGCGTCAAGTTTCGCATTTTGCTGCAGTGCAAAGTTCAAGCTTGGTGATCTCTGACCTGCGAAATCGCATCACTTGACTGCGTGAGACCAATCCAGGATCAAAACAAGACCACTCTGAACAGAAATTTGAAACATGGAGCAAGCTCATCTTGTTTAATTCCGCCCCTTTTCGCAGCGCCGTGCGACAGAATTTCGTAAGCTCAAACTCTAGTGTGATTGCAGCTTTACTAGGTATACTAGAAACTTCATGCAGGTGTGTTGAAGCAAGTTGGAGATAAACTCAGCAGGACACCGGCCCTCCAGGACCGAGTTTGGACACCCCTGGGCTATACAATGGGTGCACAAACTCAGTCCTGGAGGACTGGTGTCCTACTTATTTTAGTTCCAACTCCAATTAAACACACCTGAAGCAGCTAATGTAGCTCTTTTTAGGTGCTAGAAACTTCAAGCTAGGCATGCCAAAGTAAGCTTGAGCTAAACTACGCAGCACATCGGTCCTCCAGGACTGAGTTTGGACACCCCTGGGCTTTACCGTATGAAATAATGATAAAAAATACATGGAAGTTATGAAATTCATGCTGGCTAATTAACGTATCCAGTAGTATAGTATTAGTATGTTTAGATGCGGTAGTTGCACAATGAGGACACCTGCAGGTTACAAGGGATAACAAAGAAATAAAAGCATAATCTAAAAAGAGATTTTGTTCGTCTGTATGAACACAAATATATTTCTCGTTATCATGCTTGGTGTGAAAGGCCCTTAAACTGTTGTGAATTCTGGAAGTGAGCTGATGTGCTACATACCTTCAGCACTTTTTTGATGGCGTTGATGGTTGCGGTCAGTAGTGAATGAACTTTCTGGTCGTCATTGATGTAGTCGGCGTGACGGATACACATGAAGAGGATGTACGCGGGGAGGCATGGGACAGTGGCGGACACAGCGTTGGGCTTCATGTCTAAAAACAACACTTAGGTATTTATCACAACTCTAGGGCCTTTACATTCCAAACCCGTCTGCATGCAACTGCACATACCTGTAATTAAAGTCTTGACCAGCAAGGCCTCATCTTCTTTGTAGTACTCTAGCATGCCTTCAAAGTCCTTCTCTCTCCTCTGGACAGTGACCTGACGAGTGAGCTCCGGTCTGCTTTTAGTGGCCTGATTCACTGTAAAAAAAAGAAACAGCCAATCAGCATCTGGTACTAAAGGTAACGTTAAACATACGAATGAAAGGTGGACATCTAACCTTCCAGCTCTTGCACTTTCTTCATATAGATCCTCAACTGCTTCTTCAGCTTCTTCTCATTCTTTTCCAACTTCTCAACAAGCTCCTTTAGGTCCTGGATAACAAAATCATCACCATCATATTCTTGTTGTCAAAGTTTTGTAGGATACAAATTAAACTTCACTGCTCTTTTAAAAATGGTTAAAAGATAAAAAAACCCTACATATTTTTTACATTTACACATATGGACGATATATTTATGCAAACTAATTGATAAAGTGTTAAAGGTATACATTTTATCAGGAGACCAATCCAATGACATTTGCATTGCTTTAGAGGTTAAGGAATGGTTAAAACCAGGCAAATTTAATAATAATTGAAATAAGATTTTTAAAAGCAAATATTATTGTGACGAGATATAATTTTTTCAAGATATTTTTATGTTTATGTTACCTGATTGGCAAACTTATTCCGCTTAATTTAACCTAAGGAGACCCAGAAGGGACGTGATGGTAGGAGAAAAAAAATAGTCATAGAAAAATATATTTTTTGAAGTTTTTGCGTTCCCTTGCAAGGGAATGCAAAGTTGTTTTGCACTATTTCACAAAACTGCTGTTCCACAAACACTTCCTGTTCACTTCACATGTGTCAACCCTCTCGTTTTTGCCGGGATTCTCCCATATTTTACCATTCTATCCCCTATCATTAAGTATTTTCACATATTTCTCCTATATTTTTAATCTTAAAAGCATGTTGAAATGAATATAAAAATGTCTGCATTCACTTTCTATTCATTAACGCTGTGGTTCGATTATCACCCTTCATTTGCACCCTTTGAATCAGTGAATGCGCTCCATATGATAAACTGATCCCAGATTCTGTATTTAAAGTGACATCAAAGTGTTATCAAACAAGTGAAGAGCAGCAAATTAATCTCTTGTTTTGTTTTGTGTCACTAAATATTGCACAGATCTATAATGAGAGCATTCAATTACTTTAGTAACTGTTTATGCTCATTTAAGAGAAAATTAGATGTGCTTAAAATAAAACATGCAGGACAGACATGTTTACATATTATTAAGTGTATTTGTCTGCTTTCCAAATCTCAAAGTGTCCTGTACTTTAGCTCCTCTTTAAATGGCGTGTAAGGGCGATGATCGGCACACAGCTTTAACGAATAGAAAGTGAATGCAGACATTTTTATATTAATTTCAACAAGCTTTCAAGATTAAAAATATGGGAGAAATATGGGAAAACACGATAGGACGATAGCGGGATAGAATGGTAAAATACATGAGAATCCTGGCAAAAACGAGAGGGTTGTCATGTAGGAAATGAACAGGAAGTGTTTGTCAAACAACAATTTTGCAAGATAACACAAAACATATCTGCGAGGCAACACAAAAACTTCAAAAATATATACTTTCCTATCTCTGAGTTTTTTTTTCTTTCACCCTTTTTTTTTTACCATTACGTCCCTTCCGGGTCTCCGTATTAACCTAATTTACACGTTCATGCTTAAAACAAGAATAACGTGTAACAAGTAAAAAATACTCTTAATTTAATTCATAATAATTTTTTTTTAATTTTATATCCTAGTTTATACATTTTAACCTTATTTTAAGCATCTCTAGATATTTTTTCAGGAAAAATTATTATAATGCTGTTTTCAGAAAAATGTAATTGTGTCTGATAATAAGTTGGCACAGTTGCATTATTAAAGTGGTATTGGTGTATGCTACAAGTCACATTTTATCATTTAAAGGGATAGTTAACCCCAAAAAAGAAAATTTACACACTATTTACTCACCAGTAATGGGAATAACGGTGCTATAAATAAATGGTGTTACTAACAGTGATCAAAATACATTTTGGTAATCAACGGCGATCAAACATTCGGTAATCAAATAAATTACTGGTTCCCCCAGTACAACACCGTTACCATTACTGACAGTAAATTGTGCGTTACCATAATTCAGAACACTTAAGCATCTCTCTCAGCTGTTGGACCTCTCTTTCTTGGGGGTGGGTGTGTGTGTTCAGGGCTGGGGCAACACATAACCAACCAGTGATGATGACTGGTGTGTCTGGTGTGGTATGATGACATGGTATTAATGAGAACGTGATGATTGGCTTACATGGACAGTACATTTCCGTCATTTGCCAATCAGAGGCAGAGTAGGGCAGGTGTTCACACACAAGCACACCAGGAGTCAGAACGATGGCAAATCCAACACGTTCAAAGGTAGCTTTGAAATACTGGAATATACTTACAATAGTTTAATATTTATTTTATAGTCGTTTGACTTGTTAAAGTCGTTTACTTGAGTAACATATAAAAAAATTGTCTGCCTCGACCCAACTTCTACTTCATTTCACAAGTGTGTTCTATGCTCCTTTTTTAAACAAAGAGCTTAATTATCACAGAGTGGAGAGTTCCTCAAGTGAAGTATTTAAGTATTTAAATAATCCTTTGGAGTGATTATTTACTTCTTGTAGCATGGGATCGGCAGAGAGCCATCACAAACCATCTGCTGACCAAATGGAATTCTGTTGAAAAACAGTTGGTATTCCCACCTGAAAGTCTACCAAAGATCTGGGAACGGAAGAGTATCACTTTTATTGTTATTCTTAATTTATATTTAAAGCGAAACCTTATTAACATATTGAGCGGGTCTACCGAAAGGTCTGGGGTTGTTATTTTTAATTTACATTCAAAGCAAAAGCTTATTAACTTGTTAAGAGAGAAAAAACAGTATAAAATGTTTAAACAGAGGATGATGGGGGTTTATTCCAACTCCGCTGAATCTGAAGTGCTGTCTCCATTTTGTTACTATTATTCTGGAATAAAACTTATTTTTTTCTTCAAGACGTCCTCATATTTTTTCTTACAAATGAAATAGTTACTTTCCCTGCTAATTAGTTTTATAATAATTAATAATACACTTTTATAATAATGTATCTCAGTTGCTAACTTAGTTACTATTTGTTAGAAGTAACTATAACAAATTACTCTTTTAAAGGAATGTGCCCAACACATTAACTCACTAACCACTTGTTCCAAACCTTTATGAGTTTCTTTGTGCAGTTGAACACAAAAGAAGATATTTTGAAGAATGCTGAGAACTTGAAACCATTAAAATCCATAATATGAAAAACAAATACTATGGAAGTCAATGGTTACAAGGTTCCAACATTCTTCAAAATATCTTCCTATGTGTTTAAAGAAGTCAAATGGTTGTACAACAAGTAAAGGGGGAGTAAATTATGTAAATTTAACATTTTGGGTCAACTATCCAATTAAATTAGATATTAATGTAAAATTTAAGTCCTAATTATAACAAAAATGTGTATTTTAAACATGCATTTCAATTCCCCTCGCTCCATAAAAGATCCTTAAAAGTATTCACAACAGAAAAAAAGGAATGAAAAAAAAAACATAACCATTAAACAAACAAACAAACAAACAAATAAACAAACAAAATACAGTGGCATTCAATATCTTTTAAAAGATTTAAAAAAAATCTTTCAAAGTCACATGATGTTTGTGATGGTAAAAAGAGGTATACTTTAAAGACGTATATTTTAGAAAAAACAATATATTAAAAAATAATATATTCTCCAACATATTGTGATCATCTCTCACCAGGTTTTCGTTGGTGAGGCGCGTGATCTCTTGCTGCACGCTGAACTCCACCAAAGCTTCAGGAGAAAGTGTGGAGAAGTGGTCCAGCATGTCCTGCTTCTTCTCCAGATTGTCCTTCAGGAGCTCGATCTGTGTGTGAAGGGCTTCCAACTCATCCCGGTGCTGTCGAGTCTGGGTCTGCAGTTGGGTCTCCAGCAGTCTGAACACATGCAAACACGCAGCACAACATTATTAAAAAGGTCAACTGTGTACACACTTCACACTCTGACAGTTAAAAACTTCACAAAAATTACACAAGTTAATATATAATCAGGTAAATGTATGTTGGGTTTCTGCAGGTCTCAACAAGTCAAATTCAAGGCTTTTAAAGGGAAAGTTTACCAAAAAATGTAAATTCTGTCATTATTTACTCACCTTTGACTTTTTCAAAACCTAAAAACAAAAAAGATACCTTGAAATATGCTGAAAACTGGTAACCATTAACTTCCATAGTATTTGATTTTCTACTATGGAAGTCTATAGTTTCCGGTTTCCAACATTCTTCAAAATATGTATTTTTTGTGTACAACAAAACTGATCTGAAACAAGTCATGGGTGAGTAATTGATGATATTTTAATTTGTGGGTGAGCTATCCCTTTAAGACCATTGTATGACCATTGTGAATTAAAATAAAGACCTACTGTACATCACAAATGTCATCTGCAGTCGTAATACAGCTTATTATATTTTTAACTAGCAAAAGAAAAAACTACACCACAGAATACAAACTTTTTTTGGTAAAAAACACTGTTGGAGCACTTCAATGAGTATTAAGATTTATATATAGTGATAGTCTCTCTATTTGAAGCTTTGAGGAACAACAATGCTTATATTTCAGGTTGTCCAAAGCTTATTAAAGTTTGCATTTGCTTGTACATATAAAATGTAGCCTAAATTAATCACTTAAATTTAGGAAATGAGCCTACAATAGCAGAAAAAAGCAGGTTTAATAAAAGGCAAAGGTCCAAGTTTAAATTAAATTTTTTATTAAAAAACACAATATTGTTATTCAGTTTATAAGTTACATGTCTGTATCACCTATATATGTGACTCTGCAACACAAAACCAATTTTATGTATATTTTACGTATATTTCTGGCAATAGCCAATAACACATTGTGTGGGTCAAAATAATGGATTTTATTAATGCCTTAAATCTGTTTATTCATGTTCTATAAATTGTAGACACAACCTTATTTAGTACTACAAGTATTACACAGATTTCACTTTTCTAAAACAAAGCTTAGTAAATGATATCCCTTGGTTTCCCCCACATGTGACAAGTGTAAAGCTGCTGACCTCAGCACATCTTTTTTGGTCCTGTGTTCAAATTCTGAGTTTTTGTTTAGAAATATATCAGTTCTTTGCTAAGGTTTATGATTGTGTTTTACTCCCTGACCTGTGATAGCAATTTTTGGCTGGTCAGATTTTTTGGAGACTCTCAACTAAAATGTATGTTTACCTGTGCAGTATGGCATAATCATAGCTAAAAAGTCATCCTTTGTTTCTGGAAGTTGTTAGGCCTCTTTTTTCTGACTGGCTTATTGGACTCACCTCCACTTTACATTTGGAAAGATTTAGATATACCTATTTTGGGAACACTGTAAGTGTTTTTTTTTTTCTCGCTCTCTTTACATCCATTGATGTCTTTTTGCAGGTCATATTTGTCTTGTATGTCGCCTTTTTACCTTGTTTCATGCTTTAGTTTACATTTTGCACAGATTATTGTTTCATGATGGGTTTGTCTGCCTGTTTCTTGTTTTTCTATGGCTGCAAAAACTCTGCAAAAATTATGGATTTTACTTCTATGCCAAATTTTTTTTTAGTACACCAAGTAAAAATGATGTTTAAAGTAACATATTTCGTAAAGTTCTGCAAATTGTAAATATGTCAACTCAAATATATCAACTAAATCTTTACTTAGTAATGCGCTTTGCTAAGCATGTCATTTAGACAACTTTAAAAGGCCATTTTCTCAGATTCCAGATTGTCAAGCAGTTGTATCTCAGCCAAATATTGTACTATCATAACAAACAATATTTATTCATAAAACCGTGCTTATAGAGGATTCTCAATTCAAAACGTTAGTTGTGTGGTTCAGGGTCACATATTAACTTCTAACGTCACATTTAATAATGTGATGCTTTGAATCATTTCAGTGTTGGTTTTGTTTCTTAGTGTAACATTTTTAAGGGTGTCCTTGAAATGTATCCACAACCTATTCATTTTGTACATAACCAAATTCATTCAGCAAGTCCACATTCAAACTACTTCTACATCAATTGTCTTTACAAAACAGCGCCCCCTGTTGATTAAACAGTAATACAACGACAAGAATAAAAGCCTGTCTGTTCACAGGAAAGTGACCTGAAAGTGATTAATTAAGACCTAGAATGTGATACTAAAGGCTAATTTTTTTCTAAAGGCTAATATTTGGATTTAGACATTTTGACTGGTATTAAGACCCAGCAAAAACCTGGTGATGAAGAAGAAATAAATAAAAATCAAAGCACAACCTGGCAACCTGCTTTAGACCCTGGTAGGCCAGGCCTAGCTCGCCATCTTCATTCAAATAACCCCAGTCTTGAGCTTTACTGGCATCCGAGTGAAAGAGAGCCCAAAGAGACAGTGGAAAGGCAGCAGGAGAGAAAGCAAAAGAGAAGAATGACAACAAGGCAAGGCCAGTTAGTTCAGCAAAGCATGACAGGTTAGATCAGGCTGAGGGCACATCTGAATTACAATTCATCCACAAATCTTCAAGTAAAGAGGTCATGCAGCTAGGTTATTTTTCAGGCATAAGGTTTCAGTTTTTTTTTAAGTGATCTGCCTGCCCAAGCAATGTCTGCAAGGAGATGTTGCACCCACAGGAAATGAGAAATAGAGAAAAGGGAGGGGGGAAAATGCATGCATGAGAAATCAGAAGGTGTTTAAAGTGCCCAAACCTGAGACCATGAGGAATGAAAAAAAAATTTCTTTCACAAGTAATCAGAACCTCATCTCACATCTGTCACTCTCAGACTCGTATTGTTTCAAAAGACCACTTTAAAAAATGGGACATAGAGAAAGGTGTCATGAATTCAGAGCAGCCTGGATGGAAACTGAACAGGTTTAAGGGTGATCTGGCATAAAAAGGTAAAAAGCCAAAGACATTTTTTTTAATAGGCTGTACTCTGGGATCCTTCTTAAAATCTCAATTGTAGTTCAGAAAGTAAAACTCAAATTGTCAGCAATTTTATAAGACATTACAATATTGTCAACAAAATATGGTATCAGTAAGATTATTTAAAGTTTATTTTGCTCACCAAGACTGCATTAGATCATAAAACAGTTAAAAATTTAACATAGCAAAATATTAATTAATTCATTCAGAAAAAAAGTAAATTTTTTCCAACTTTAAAGGTGCTGTATGTAAGTTTTTGACTCTTCTAAAGCATAAAAATACCATAATATGTTTGCAGATATTTAAGAAACATGCCAAGTGAACATTCCTGTTTATCTGAAAAACAATGCTGAAGTCAGATATTCTGCTTTGAAAATGTCTTTTCCGTGCCGGAACACTGTCTGTATATTTATATCATTTAACCCGCCTAATACCAGTTTAGCCAATTATATTTCAGCACTCCGGTTGCCTTGGTGGAAAACCGAGTCAGTCAGTCAAAAAGGCTCTGAAAGCATGTGTTTGTGACCAAAATGAGACCTCCAGTGGACAGTAGACTCAAAAATGAGACAGATTCAGTTCCACATGAGGTTATTAACATGCAAATAATGTAAATATTACGAACATAAACATTAGGTAAGAAGGTTACATTGTAATGGTAACATATGCAGTGATGAGCAATTTGGCTGTTTGCACCAGACGAAACACGACAGAAATTTAAATACAGCCATTCAGTAGCACAGAATATGCACTCACTCACGAATTAGTAAGGTTTATAATCTATTTAATACAATAAGGTCTCTTTAACATTATTAAATGTAGATGCTGAATCACGTGTTTAGTTCTAAAGTTCAACTTTAAACCCTTCAAGTGGGGCCCACTTGAAGGTGGGCCAATTTGGGGCCCACCTGGGATGGGCTATCCCAGGCCTACCTGACGGGTCGCTGAGGCCTTCTAGTGAGGCCCACCGGTTGAGAATCCCTGTTGTAGATTATCAGGAGGAGTTATTTATTCTCTTACAGAAATTGCTTTTTCTACTCCTCATCTGCCAGTTCACCAAGAAATAACCACCGTGGCCACTAATTATATGGGTAGTTATCTTGAAAGCTAACCTGAATTGGATTTAGATCATCAGACATTAATATATTGTAAAAGCAATGTCAAACAGAACTAAAAAAATGGAAGTTGAGTGGCATACAAATAATAAATATAAATTTGACAGAACAACCTTTACATGCAAACCTGTCAGTGGCTTTTTAAGTTTGCGGCTTAACACTATGCTAATTCAGGACCCAAAATGTGATCCAGAAAACAGAGGTTCATTGCTGAAAATGAAAGTAGACACAGCATGAATAGCTGAATCAGAGACCTGCTCTGGACTCAGATAGCGAGCGTTCAATACTCCAACTTCATAAAAAAAGACAAATGAGTACATGGAGGAGAACCAGTGTCAAGCCCTTCATTATGCAGATTGCACGGCCTTACTTCTTTGATGCAGGAGCATTCACAATGTCCTCTGCGTCCACAGGGCTCTTGTTGTCGGTCCACTCAGACACATCGTTGGAATTCTGTTTGGATGAAAAAAAGATATTAATGGGGGAAAATTTATAATTTTTTTCCCCACTGAAGCAGAGAGAAAAACTGTGTACTGTATTGTTCTCTATTTAACGAGAAGATTTTTTTGAAGAGGAAAATATATCTGAGGGAGAGACATATAACTGAGTGAAAACAAGAAAAAGAGCTTTCTATCTGGGCATAATCAATACTGACACTGATCTGCCAACCGCAGCAGATTCAGACAGGCAGGTGGATATAAAGCCACTAGCAGTGGAGGTTTGCAAAGCTCCATCCCTATTACACTTTCTTTTGCTCATTTTATCCCATGCAATATCATCACGTTTGAAAATTCAAGATATTTTCACTGAAGCTTAATGTGATGCTGATGAACTGGAAAATCTACTATGAGTGAAAAACAAAAATATTGGTAACAAAGCAGCTTTAAAGGGATAGTTCACCTCAAAGATTTAAATTCTGTTATCATTTACTTACCATTCACTAGATTCAAAACCTATTTCAGTTTCTTTTCTTCTGTTAAACAAAGAAGAATGCTGGTAGCTGGCACCCATTGACTTCTATAGTAAATGTTTTTTTTTTACTATGGAAATCTTCTTTTTTTTGTTCAACAGAAGTAAGATATGTTTAAAGCCACATGAGGGAGAGTAAATTATGAGGTAACTTAGATTTTTGAGTGAACTAACCCTTTTAAAAATGAATCAAAAGCACTCAAGATGTAAAATGTGGACTGATAAGAGCTAATGTTTTCAGACTCACGATGTGGTTTAAGTTTTCTGACTGTCTTGTTGAGTTGACGATTTGGGTCTTGAGAATCAGGACTTCCTCCTTGCGCACATCCAGCTCCTCATTGGCCGCTTTGAGCTGACTGAGCAGCAGGTTGTAGCCATCTTGAAGCTCATTGGACGAGCTGTTCTCGGAGGCCTTGTCGGCCACTGCTTTCCTCAACTCATTCAGATCATTCTTCAACTTCTTATTCTCCGTTTCGAGCTCTTGTCGCTGTAAAAAGAACAAAACTTATGATATGGTGTTAAAAATTATTTTGAAACTTGAAACTTAGTTATTCATGAGTTATATTGGGTATATTATACAAGTTATTCACATTCTTATTCTGTGACTTTTTTCTTTAAGTACATTTTGTTTAGTTTTTTTTGGTTTTTACAATACATTTTTTGATGTTGTTGTTGGTAAACACAAAGTTGCATAATTGAAATCATTTAAATATTTTCATTTTTCATGAGTTCATTTTTTAAAATCATGTGTATTTGATTTTCAAACCTTGTACCTTATTTTCAGTCTTTTATTGTTTTTTGTAAGACAATACAAGTTAAACATTGATTGAGGTAAATAGTAATATTGTCTGTTGTTACTCCCTATGCTCAACTCCATTAACAAACAAAAAAAAAAAAAACAAATATAAAAATACATAGATTTTCAAACTTGTAAAGCATTTGAAGCAAACTGGCAGTTTAAAAAAAAACTCTTAAAATTTACAATATTAAGCATTAGAAAATAAATAGTCAACTATTCATAAATGATTAGATTTTAATTACAACAATAACCTGTGAATTTTTTTTTAGCAATACTCATCACTGGAGAGAAATTACAGTATTACAGTAGCTGCTTTCAGTCTGAACCAAAGATAATTCATACTAACAGCTGCTGCAATAATGTGTTTAATAATTAATTAATTATATGAACTGGACAAAATAAGATTAATTATTTGGTACTGTAAATTTTTATATTATATTATAATATATTATATTATATTATATTATATTATATTATATTATATTATATTATATTATATTATATTATAATATATTATATTATAATTTTGTATTCCCTGTCATGCTTAAGGGTCAACACAGTGACTTAGTGATTAGCACTGTTGCTTCAATAAGAAGGTTGCTGGTTCAAATCCCAGCTGGGTCAGTTGGCATTTCTGTGCGGAGTTTGCATGTTATCCCTGTGTTGGCGTGGGTTTCCTCCGGGTGCTCCAGTTTCCCCCACAGTCCAAAGACATGCACTATAGGTGAAGTGAATAAACTAAATTGGGCGTAGTGTATGTGTTTAAATGAGTGTGTATGGGTGTTTCCCAGTACTGGGTTGCAGCTGGAAATGCATATGCTGTGTAAAACATATGCTGGATAAGTTGGCGGTTCATTCCGCTGTGGCGACCCTTGATTAATAAAGGGACTAAGCCAAATGAATCAAAGAATATTATATTATATTATATTATATTATATTATATTATATTATATTAT
>CAIGQZ010032312.1:6573859-6598780 GCA_903798205.1 Danio tinwini | reverse complement strand
TCTATCTATCTATCTATCTATCTATCTATCTATCTATCTATCTATCTGTCTATCTGTCTGTCTATCTGTCTATCTGTCTGCAATATCCTTCACAACTTAGATGAGAGCTTGTTTCAAACAGTTTATGCTGTCAAAACCATGCTGTGTTATAATAAGTACATAATTCTTAATATTTCTAGCCAGACAAAACTATATGAATTAAAATGTCAACTTGACCACTTTCCTGCATGTGTTTGTTATGTATTTCACAATGATCAATCGAGTGATCTACCAAGAAATAAATATCATCTAATAGACATTATATTCGATCCAACATCCAGTCTATTCCAAACAGTCAAGTTTTCATTCATTTGAAGTTCAATGAATGGTGAGACACCTGCCAAAATGTCATTCGCTGCAATAAAAGTTTTTATACCAACAAATCTTATTAGGCAAATTTAGATCAAAGGTAATTAGATGACGAAATAAATTATTATATTTAAAGAGATAGTTTCACCCTAAATGATAATTATGTTAAGATTTACTCATCATTCACTTGGAGAATACCAAACCTGTTGAAGTTTCTTTCTTCTGTTGAACACAAAAAAATATGTACTGAAGAATGTTGGGAAAAAAAGCTATTTACTTCCAGAATAGTTTTTGTTCCTACTATAGAAGGTAATGGCTGCTTTATTTCCCCAGCATTCTTCAAATTATCTACTTTTGTTTCTAACAGAAGAAAGAAATTCACAAAAATGTGAAGTGAATTTTTTTTTGTATTTTGGCATAAACAATCCCTTTAAATATGTGATATGTACTGTACATGTTTTAAATTGTTACATAAGATTACTACTTATACTATTTACTCTATTATAATACTATATATTAAGTATTAAAAATATACTTATTATTACTTATACACTCACCGGCCACTTTATTAGGTACACCTGTACAACTGCTTGTAAACGCAAATTTCTAATCAGCCAATCACATGACAGCAACTCAATGCAGTCAGGCATTGACATGGTAGACATGGTCAAGACGATCTGCTGCAGTTCTAACCGAGCATCAGAATAGGGAAGAAAGGGGTGACTTTAAGTGACTTTGAACGTGGCAAGGTTGTTAGTGCCAGACGGGCTGGACTGAGTATTTCAGAAACTGCTGATCTACTGGAATTTTCACACACAACCATCTCTGGGGTTTACAGAGAATGGTCTGAAAAAGAGAAATTATCAAGTGAGCGGCAGTTCTGTGGGTGCAAATGCCTTGGTGGTGCCAGAGGTCAGATGAGAATGGCCAGACTGGTTCCAACAGTAACAGTAAAGGCAACAGTAACTCAAATAATCACTCGCAACAACCGAGGTATGCAGAAGAGCATCTCTGAATGCACAACATGTCCAACCTTAAGGCGGATGGGCTACAACAGCAGAAGACCACACCGAGTGCCACTCCTGTCAGCTAAGAACAGGAAACCGAGGCTACAATTCGCACAGGGTCATCAAAAGTGGACAATAGAGGATTGGAAAAACGTTGCCTATTCTGATGAGTCTAGATTTCTGCGGCGACATTCAGATGGTAGGGTCAGAATTTGATGTCAACAACAAGAAAGTATGGATCCATCCTGACTTGTATTAACGGTTCAGGTATTCAAGAATTAAGATTGTTCTGAAGGCAAAAAAGGGTCCAACCCGGTACTAGTAAGGTGCACCTAATAAAGTGGCTGGTGAGTGTATATTGTTTGAGTATTAATCTGCAGATTTGAACTCAAACACTAAATGTCAATATACACAAAAAGCATATTAAATGCAGGTAAAACATAAACAGTGCAGCTCACTATACTAACTAACTGCCATTTTAAATCATTATACTTTTCAGCAAGACGTTGATCAAAATCTATAAATAAATAATACATAATAAAAGTTCTACAAGTCTATTTCACACATCCTAGTTTTCATGTATTTAAAGGTAAATCAGCTGCTCAAAGCAAATGACTTTTTTAAACCAAAAACTAGGGCAAAACATTAACCATGTGTACATCGATAACACTCCACATCGATAACACTATAGTTTAGGGACCAATTCCCTCAATTAAATAAGAATTACCATTAGGAAATACTATTCTTAATTATTACTAAAAATTACTAGTATATTTGTTGTTTATAAGTACTGACAAATGGTTTATTCGGCATAACCATTAGACTGATGTCTTCATCCTAAACAGCACCTTCCGATAAGCAGCAAATCAGACCTTTATTTAATAATTGTTAGTAAATAGTCTGAATTGGTTACAAAAACAAAGGTGTAAACTTTGTAAAAATGCTGGTCCCAGTTCACTCACCCACAGTTTAACAGGCAGCACGATGAGCAGCAGCAACAGAGCGGCCGAAGTGCAGAATAAATCAACGAGCACTAAGACAGACATTTGACTGTCCGGACTGACTCTTACCTTCAGACTGTTGTAGGCCAGGTCTGCGTTTATATCGTCCTCTGACGTTGAGTTCTTGGCCTCGCTTCCCTAGGAGATAAAAAAGGAAGAAAAAAATGGATGTAAACACAAGCCGACTGATAAAGCAGAGGATCATGCTATTGCGAGTACAGATGAGGGACCATCAGAAAAGATAACTGCTGTTTATGACCGATCGCCTGTGTTGTAACCTATGGTCAAAAAGGGGGAAATGTTTAGCGGGTTTAGTTCAGGTAACAAAATGTAATGTAGTTCTGATGGTGCACATAGAAATGAGCAGATCTTGATTATTGAAGATTATTTTATGAGCATGTACAGTATGTTTACTACTTTAAAGACACTTTAGACTGTCAGATTTCCTTCATGTATTGACATTTCCAGTTAAAGCAAACAGACTTTACTTGCTGCTTGAATTTGTACATTTTAAATGTAGAATAGACTTCAAATAAAGACTAAACATAAAATGTGTTTTGTTTTACTTTATACAGGGTATATGCAGGAATCCTAAAGGTAATTTCAATACCTTTTTAAGAGTTTTTAAAGACCTTCTCAGAATATTTTAAGACCTTATCGCCACTTCAAGTTCTAATCAGTATCAAACCTTTAACTTAATAAACAGTTGTGGTTAAATAAATCAGTAGAGCACAACCATGAAACAGAACTCAGATAAGCTCGGAAGAAGCAAAGCTTGAAAGAATAAATTACGCAATTGTTTTCAGCAACAGGCTTTAGCCACTGTTTAAACTCGTCTTTCTCCAACTAGGAGCAAATTTACATTTTCCCATTTTGCAGTCTGTTTCGCTCTACGGTTTCGCTACATGTGGAGAGCGTCACATCACCTTCTCGCGTTTGTTGCAAATTACGTGACATCACCCGGATGGAGGAGCTTGGCCGCCAGCACCCAGGCCCGAACCAATTGCATGGATCGAGCACGTCGTTGTTAATATTAGGAGGAAAATACATAAATTATTAGCTTTTTTTAAGAAAAAATGTGTAAGACCTTGTAAAATCATGATTAAGACTTTTAAATACCTTTTAAGGGCCTTAATTTTCTCATAGTTGATTTATCAACTTTTAATACTTCATAAGACCCCTGCGGACACCCTGTTATATTTAGTTTTATGTTATTATTTTTGTGTTTATTGTTTAATGTTTCCTTTGTTTTAAGTTTTGTTTTGAGGTATTTTTTGTCAGGTATTATTTGTTAGTGAACTTTCATTTGCTTTGTTGTATTTCGTTTTGTTGAAATGTGTTTTATTTACTTTTTGTTGTAGTACGTTTTTTGTTTGTCCTTTTTTTATGTTTTGTTTTGATGTATTTTATTTTCTGTTTTCGTATTTTAATTGAATTTTGTGCTTTGTGTTTTGTTCATTTTTTTAAACAATTTACAATTTTTCATGTTGTATTTAGTTTTAATTGATCTTTTGTTCTTGTTTTTACATCTTTCATTTTGTTTTACGTTTAGCTTTGTTCATTTAAAAATATATATTTTGTTTAAAGCTTTGTCCCAACTGTGAAATGACTATGAAAGCACAGAGAATGTGACAAATAAACATGCCTTGCGTTTGCTTAGTTCCTCTACTTTATCTAGATTGGTCTGTAGCCTCTTCCTCTCCTGCTCCAGCTCTCGTACACGTTTCTGTAACTTCATGAAAACACTGAGGTCCATGGCAGCCTTCTCTATGCCCATCTCCTGCAGCAAAAACAAATCACATCAATGCTTATCATGAGATGCCTTTGTTTCCCTTTGAAAAAGCTGATGTTGTAAGTTGTCACATTCAGCCAAAAATCTTTACCTCCACCTGCTGGATGGTGTCATCAGTGTCTCCCACCTCTGACATACTGATGGAGGGATAGTTGGAGTCTGAACCCAAGCTGCTCTGGTTAGATGGGTTTCTCCGATGGCCGGGATGAAACTAGAATGTGTAAAAAAATAAAAGCTTTAAAACAGCAACAACAACAACAACAACAACAAAAGAAAGCCCAAGACGCCTGTTGCACAAATCCAGCTGAACAAACTTCAGAGTAAGTTTCAAGTTGACAAAACCAAACAAATTCAACTTAGTTAACATCAGGATAGGGGGTTTCACAATAAGCTTGCTCTAACCCAGAGTTTGTGATTAACTCTGGACCACTGCTGATGCAGTAAAGTTTAAAAAGGTAATTAAAGAAAATGTTATATCAGTGCAAATCAGTGCAAACCTATATTATTAAAATCGACTGATTTTAACAATATAGGTTCACAAACAGGTCTTTTAATGTCTTAAAGTCTTAATTAAAACAATTTTATGTAAATATTAAAATTTACATTTCAACCAAAAGCTATTACTAATATTAATTGACAATTTAAAAATATTCGAATTAGGACTGCATGATATTGGAAAAATCTGATATTGTCTATTATTATAAAATCTGATATTTTATTTTCCTGCTATATATATATTGCAATATGAAAACAGTTTCACAAGATGGTTTGACTAGGTCTATTTGACATATTTTCTGGAAAGTCTAACAGTTTTCAGGTACAGAAATTGTATAATCACAATGCTAAAATGCTTTTCCTACTTTGATTTGTATTGTTTTAAGTCCAAATATCTAAAAATTTCTTAGATCTAGTAAAAGCATTGTTTTGCTTTCACCTTCAGAATAAATAAGTAAAAAAACAAGCAAAACTGTCTGCCAATGGGGTAAGTAAAATAATCTTGATTTCAGTTTGTATTCAGTTTAATTCAGTATAAATAATTAAATACAATTAATATTTGTTACACTTTCCACCATTCTAATTATTTGTGGCCAAATTTTTAAAACTCTCTCAAAATGTTCAGTCAAAGGCCATAAAAACACATGCAAATGATAAAGTTCACTCTATTATAGTTAAACAAATCACCTTCTGTAGCTCCTAGTCAACTTTAATTCAGACTTAACATTGCATATCCTGCAATATGACTATTGCAGATGTGCACATGCTGATATCGATACTGAAATGATATTTTGTATGGCTCTAATTTGAATATATAATATTCAAATATAATATAAATAATTATAATTAATATAATATAAATTATTATTAGCATCAAAAGACAATTTTGACTCAAAAATGTTTTTAGTATACAAAGCATAAATTTGGACAAACTGTCACTGGGAGTGGCTTTATTGCATCAGATATACACATCACTTTACTCACTGCTGATTGGTCCAATTTGGGTTTGTGATCTCTAACCCTGAACAAAACTTGCTCTGAAGCAGGTTAGCCATGTAGTGAAACCTGATTAAAACCAAACTACCCTCTTAAGTCCAAAAACTTAATTTTTTTAAAAGTTTGCTCAAAATAAATACAAACTTACCTGAGTAAAACCCAAACCAGATTTGTGCAACAAATCAGAAGTTCAGTCTCGTTCCAAAATCATTACCTTCATTGAAGACATGTCCTCCTGCAGGTTTTCGTATCTCTGCTCCAGTCTGGAATATTCTTTCACCAGGTTTTGATATCGTTGTCTCTCGTCATCCAGTTCATGCTGCAAGCGGCTCTCCTTCTGAGACACATCGCCTCCCTGATCTGAGAGACACACACCAATAATATCATCAACCAGACGCCACGCTCATCCCATTCCCTCGTATCATCTTTCACAAGCTGACTTTTTCCTTTATGAACAACTTATCTTTCTCAAAATCTAGGTCTAATGAGAGGGTTTTCATATGGTAAGAGAAAACCGAAAACTCTTTCTAATCAATTCAACCTGTGACATGTTTGACTGTGTTTTTACCTGCACACTACAGAATTTTATTAACCCAAATATTATGCAATATAACATTGATATCACAACAATTATTGATCTTTGTCTTGATTAATATTTTATTAATCAATAAAATGTTTTTTTACTACTCTGACGGAAGACCTTTGAGCGCCTATGTGTAGGTTACAATATGCTCTTCATTTTGTAATCTCAACAAATATAATCATCGTATGCAAACATTTTTAGGAAATGTGGAATACAGAACAAAACATAATTTGCTAATAATTTGGGACAAAAATTTTGCTGAAAAGACTATTCAGCTGTACTCAGTGTTTATATGCACAGTATCAAATTAAATCAAACTCTTTTAACATAAATCCCTCTAACCAAATCCTTTGAACAAAAATTGGCAGCATTCTCAAAAGTATGGCCTCATAATGATCTGATGAAGCCATCATCCATTAAACGGGCCATTTCAATATCATGAGTTATGAGGTAAAAGGACAATAAACCTGTGACACTCTTCCCTTTGACCCCTTTAATTGAAGTCACCATTTTAAAGGCAAAGTTTACCCAAAAATTATAATGTATTCACTATTTACTCTCCCTCAAAAACCAAAACAAAGGAAAAACAAACAGTATATAAGTTTCCAGCTTTCTTTGGTATACCTTCTTTTGTGTTCAACAGAATAAAGAGTCAAACTGGTTTGGAACAAGTAAAGTGTGAGTAAATGATGACAGAATTTTTAATTTTGGTTGAACTAAATGAGTGAAGCTCCTTATTTGACATAAAGATACTAAAATGTTCCTTTCTAAAACGTTTCTCTTTTTTTACAAACTGTTATAGATATGACAGTCCATAAAGGGTATTTCTGTTGGATATTGTGAACCGTATCTTGTTTATCAGCGGCACAAAACAGCATGACTATGCCTCCAGCTTTTACTGTCCTATTCACAAGACTTTTTCTTAAAGAGACAGTTCACCCAGAATAGAAACCATTGGCTCATATCAATCTAAACCTGTAAAACATTTTTTCTTCAGTGGAACAGAAAATAATATATTTTGAAGACTGAAAAGTAAATGTCCATATAGCATAGGGACAATCAACTTTACCCTCGACAGAATAGAAGCCTCTTTAGATATTTAGACTTAGGATTTGTAACAAGACAACAAATCAAATGGAAAAGTTTTGAGAGAAAAAATTCAACTTCCTACTAAAAACACACAAAAAACTCCTAAAAAAAGTAATCACAAACAAATCACTACATTCACAACAACCCCTGTTGAACATGCCTTGATAGCAGAGCAGAACTAAGAAAATCAGTGCGGAAAGTGACATTTAACAAATAAAAAGCGTATTGAGACCAAACCTCGGGTTTCAAATAGCATTCTTGCATGTGAATCGGCGTGATACAATGGTCAGCTTTTAGTTGTGCAGGTAAAGAAGCGGTGTCACATTCCTCCTCTGAAATCCAATGCAGTTTCTGTCTCTCTCGTCCCACTTCTGCACACAGACCCTCTTGTGCGTCAAACAAAACCAGCCCAGCCCTCCAGACAAACACACATGGTCTCGATCCTCATGCTCCTTCCTCCTGATGCTTGAAGCGCGTGCGTGTGCGTGTGTGTGTGTGTGTGTGTGTGTGACTTTGTGAACCGAGACGCTCACCCTGAGTGGAGGTCTGGATTCTGCGGTTCATCTCTTCTTTCTCCTTCTTCAAGAGTGTGTTTTCTTTTTCCAGCTCCTCCACCCTCTGCGAAAGGAAAGAGAAAGTCACATCACCCGTTTAACTCAAAGCATCAGATAAACAAGCAAGTTTAACTAAGAAATTACGTCAGGTGTAAATACAGCAGGGTCCTAAAGTTTGAGACTTTTTGGTGCAGTGTTATATTTATCATATCAATAATGCTCTTATGAATATACAATGTTTGTTAGGAATGTAGCCGTTGTTTTTGGGAAAGATTTTCATTTTAAATAATTTCATTGTTTTGAATTTTCATTTTAGTCTGTAATAAAACTATTAAACAACACACATACTAGGCATTACAAATGTTTTTTTGAAACATTGAGAAACTGAGAAATTTTTTTACCATCAAATTAGAATATCATGTGGAAGGATCATGTGACACTGAAGACTGGAGTAATGGAAAAAAATGGCTTTGCCATCAAAGAAAATAAATTAAATGAAGATTTCCACCATTACAATAAATGATAACAAAAATAACTAACATAATTACTCTATAGTGTGCATCTCTATTGTAAGCACATATATTTTAACTCTAACTAAACCAATAAAATGTAAAATTTGAACTACAATTCCCATAATTTATATCATTTTAATTACTGCAATTTTACTAATCGTTTTACCTATTTTTATAATTAATATAATGTATGATTGCGACTATATTTGTAATTACTGCAGTTTATATTTATATTTAATTTATATCAAAACTCTTACTACCAAAACAAGAAAAAGATGATCACATTGAACATACACTGGCTGGCTCTTCCTTTTCAAAGGACCTATTTATGTGCTGGTCACACCTGTTTAGTAATTTCTATGCATTATTAAATATGCTTGAGGATGACAGACATGAGTTATGTAACAGCTGCTCTGTTATGAAAGCCTGAGTGTCATCTTCTTTACTGCTTCTGTAGCATTCGTACATTCACCCCCAAACAATTTACATCACAATACCACAATCCTGAAATAAACCCCAAAAAACTAAACGGTAGCAAACATGAGCTAGCTATCTGTGCATCCTTCCTCACCTGTTCGAGTCCTTGCTTCTCGTTGCTGAACTCCTCCTCCAAATGCTTCTTGTGGGCGTGTGCTTCCTGAAGCTCCGCCCTCAGCTTCTCCAGCTCTTCCTGCAGTGATGTCACCTGAGTGCCAGCCACCTGCCGAGTGCGGAGGGTCTCCAGCTCTTTGTTCAGCTTATTGACCTCTGTCTCCAGAACAGTTTTAGCAACAGCCAGATTCTCGTTCTGAGATTTATACTCTTTTGACTGCATAGAAGAGGAGATCAACATTTAATTGTTTCTTAGGATGACATTGTAACAATGCATGCATATTTACTTCCTGTACCTGGTTGTCCATCTTTTTCTGGAGCTGCACGATCTTGTTCTCCATTCCGACGTTGAGTTTTTTAAAGTGTTCGGCTGAACGGGCCTCTATCTTGAGCTGTTTGAGCTGCCGCTTGGCACGTACACGTCGATAGAAACACTGGATGACGATGGCAGCGTATCGGGAACGCTGATACTTCTTTCTAACAAGCCAACCACGGATAGTCTTCTGTATGATCATGGCTTTGTGATGGAGCAGGAACTGGAAAAGATCGAAAACGCACCTTAAAGGGGACCTATTATGCCACTTTTTACAAGATATACAATAAGCCTTCAATGTCCCTGGAGTGTGTATGTGAAGCATCAGTTCAAAATACAACCCAAATAAGGTTTTAGAACTCTTTGAAATTGCCCCCTTTTAGGCTTTGATCCTAATTGTGCTGTTTTGTTGACTGTCGCTTTAAATGCAAATGAGATGTCTCAGGAGAAGGCAGTCCATGGAGATTACAGTGTTCATTTGTGCATCTAATACTACACATATATAGTCATCTTAGCCGCTGACATTATTTTCAGCATGTGAAAACTCTAATTGCGAATGGCTGCTTCTCACTCAGGGCTGTTTATGCTAATGAGGCAGAGATCTTCACTAATGGGCGGGGCTTTCCCCTTTGATGGAGTAGTGTCTGTCTGCGGACTGCAAGATAGGGGGCATAACATGAAGAGGGTGTAACTTGTAGTAGAGGCATAACTTGAAGTTAAGGAGACCTACATGTCAAAACTATGTTGTCGGCAAGATGGCGCTGTACCCATCAGTTATTAACGTCTACACCTACTCCACACTTACTGAATGGTTAAATACGTCCACACCTACCACAACCCTAAACCCAACTATCACAGTTATTAAAGCACAGCCGTAAGTTGCGGAGGCTTTCATTCTGTTATTTACAACCACAGGAGGGCGACGCCAAGTAGGTTAACTTGAAGAAGTCAGAGTTGCTAAATGAAAATAACAATATACCAAATGAATAGGTTGTTGATAAATTTGGAGAAAACTCATGAAAACATTTGCTGAAAATGTTCTCTGGTACGTATTTCCACTATCTTGCCAACAAAATCTTGTTTTGACATCTCACATGGTTCAATGGGATCTCGATAACTGAAAGTTACGCCTCTAACTTACTACAAGTTATGCCCACTTCATGTTACGCCCCTCTCTTGTAGTCCACAGGTACACTTGCTCTGATGACATGTACAAAGAGAGAATGTGATTCAAAGCGTTTTTGCAGACTGTTTTTATCAAGTGTGATAAAAAAAAAAAAAACACAATTAAATAATATTTACCATTAGAGGCTGGCTATGTTCACACACTGTTGCCAAATAACTGTGTTTTTTAACCCCTTATAAAAGTGATTTTTGCATAACTGGAAAGATAAGAGAGAAAGATAAAAATGCAGTGCTGTACCTCCTGATATAACCTGCGTATGAACATGCCTCGGGTAAATGCTTGAATGGTGATTACAGCCCGACGGATCCTCAGATACTCCCGGCGAACCTGTACCATCCGGTACTGCTTCTGACAAATGACTGCTGCTCGGGTCAGGCGAAGCATCTCTGCGTATCTGAGAGACAATGAGAAAAAATGTAAGCGAACCATTAAAGGTTTCTGCTATTATTCCCTTTTTAATAAGATGTCATATAAGTCTTATGACACCTAGGACGTAGAAGTTTCAACTAAAAATAGCTTAAATAAATCAATGTTAATTATTGGCTAAAAGCATAAACACTGTATTCTTGTGTGACTCTTTAAATGCAAATGAGCTTATTAGTCGTATTAATGAACTTTAGGTTGAGGTATACAAAATTAATATATATGATGATTTAACTATTTCCCAGTACTGGGTTGTGGTTGGAAGGGCATCCGCTGCGTAAAATATATGCCGGAATAGTTGGCGGTTCATTACGCTGTGGTAACCCCTGATAATTAAGTTACTAAGAAGAAGAAAAATGATTGAATGAATAATTTAACTAACTTTAACTAATCTAGAGTAGATTTAGTCAACAAAAATTGTATACATTTATTCGACAAAATTTAAACTAAAACTACTATGCATGCGGAAGACTAAAATAAGACTAAAAGTAAATCAAAATTTGCTGTCAAAGCTAAAACTGCATACAAGTTAACATAATGTAGGTCTGTGAATGTAAACAACTGTGGAAGAACAGCATGCATATCAGCTTATTAGATTTGTTAATAAATCATGGACATGAAGACAGCACATTACTAATACAACTGCATTTATTTAAATTCATGATATCCTAATGTGTACATTCCCAGAGGAATCATTAGGACTGCAACTAAGGCAATTAAGGATGATCAGAAATAGCATCTACTGATATATGTAGAGAATAACTCCTATTATATATGACTTATGTAACTTTACATATTTTTTTCATGCTCATACAGCAATATTACGCTCTAAAAAAGCTGGAAAACATTCAGGACTGTGTAACCATACAGAATCTCTTCAAAATACAGCTTAAGCTAATATCCATCAACTCAGACACTCACCTGCGTGCCAAGTAACCCCGGCCATATCTTTGCAAAGTGATGGCAGACTTGCGGATCTTGCGATACCGAATCCTCTGTAGCCATCCTCGCACAGTCTTCTGGATCTTAATGCAGGCGAAGCGGAACTTATCGGCTCTTAGCTTCTCCAGATAGGCCACCTGACCCGCCCTGAAGAAGATCTTAGTCTTTCCAAACTGGAACTTATCTGGATCCTGAAGGAGGATCACAATTACAATAAACATGATTATTCAAGATAACCATATTTGAATTAAAGATATATCGTCAAATATAAATGCACGTTAATAAAATATAATGTTGCAGGATTGATTATATATTTAACTTTGAGCAGAAGTTGAAACGTTAACAGTTTACAAAACAAAAGCCATATTGGAAAATCTATAAAAATAAAATCCGATATAATAATTTCACTACCAGTTGGTCACAGTATCTTATGCACACCAAAGCTGCATTTGCTTCATTCAATTCTATTCATCTTTATTTCTATAGCACTTTTTACTATAAAGATTGTGATAAAGCAGCTCTAGTAAACTGAAATGAATTTGAATGAATTTCAGTTTAGTTCAATGTAATATAAATGTTGCCAAAATACTGAACACTGAAGAGCAACTCCTCCTATGTGCAGTTCCACAAGTCCCAAACCAAGCAAGCCAGTGGCGAGGAACAAACTTTACCAATTGACAAAAGTGAAGGAGAAAAAAAAACTCTAGACATTTTTTTTTATATAAAATAAATACACACGTTCAGGGGCTGATGAATGCTTGATTGTGATTGGCTGATAAACATTTAGCAATTTTCAGATAAACACATGGCTAAAGTAGTACCAGGTAGGTCTTGACTTTATTCCAGCTCCATATCACTACGCTGAATTTCTCCATTTATTTAAAAATAGTCAATAAACCAAAAAAAAAAAAAACTAAACAAAAGTCTTTGGATGAAATGCGAAGGAAAATAGTCTTACACACAAAAACCTGACAAACATCCTGAAATAAAGTAGAATTTTCAGTTGAGTGCTGCAACAGTGCAGTGAGTTGTATTGACAAATGTATTGTATTATATTGTATTGTTATAATTAAGCTGTGTGAACAAAACATGGCATTTGTGTACGTCTAAACACTGCAGTCAGAGCGGTAAAAACACAATTAAAATGTTTACGTGCCTGTTCATTGTGATTAAAATGATAGTTTACAGTGATCATAGTTATAATTATTTTACACTTAGTCACATTTGTTTGATCAAAGTATTGTATTTACAATGAGTAAAGATTAATCAAAATATTGCCTTAAATCCCATTATAAGTGTGCATGTACAGTTGAAGTCAGAATTATTACCCCTCCCGAATTATTAGCCCCCATGTATATTTTTTTCCCAATTTCTGTTTAATGGAGACAATTCATTTTTCAACACATTTCTAAACATAATAGTTTTAATAACTGATTTCTAATCACTAATTTCTTTTACCTTTGCCATGGTGACAGTACATAATATTTTACTAGATATTACTAGATACGATACTAGTATTCAGCCTAAAGTGCAATTTAAAGGCTTCACTAGGTAAATTAAGCAAACTATGCGAGTTAGGTTAATTAGGCAAGTCATTGTATAACAAAAAATATTGCTTAAAAGGGATAATAATATTGACTATAAAATGTATTTTTAAAAAGTTAAAAACTGCTTTTATTCTAGCCGAAATAAAACAAATAAGACTTTCTGCAGAAGAAAAAAAATTATAGAAAATACTGTGAAAAATTCCTTGCTTTGTTAAACATCATTTGGGAAATAATTGAAAAATAAAATAACATTTACAGGAGGGCTAATTAATTTGACCTTAACTGTAAATGTAATGTTAAAAACATATTTGAGCTGGTCTTACCTTGATCAAGATCTCTAGCAGGTTCTTACAGACCTGCTTCTTGTCTCCGACTGACAGATCCTTCTTTGTCATGAGCACTCGATATCTGCTGAAGAAATCTGGATACGTCCATCTACGAAAAAGCATCAGATGTGAAAAGGAAATCAGTTTGAATGACTATTGAAGTCAGCTCAGAATTACTATGGAATTCTTCTGAGGAGACCCTGAGGTTTATGAACTGAAGTCAGATAAATCATAGAAGAAAGAAAACAGCTGTAGTTTGATTACCGTGATGGATAGCCAGCAGCGCTGATGCGGATGGTCTCCAGAACACCACACGCTCGCAGTTGCTGAACGGCTCTTCTAGAATCAAAACTACAGAAAGCAAAAGACATCTTGAGGAATCTTTAGAAAAAGCAACACAAGATGTTGATGTTGACGCTGGGTTTAAAAAAAGTGCATGTCGGACCACAGGAGACTTGGGGGTGTTATCTAGACCTACCGGATCTTTCTCTTGAGCATAGAGCACATCTCCCGAGAAAGAGGCATCTGGATGCTGCTGTCCGCTCAGGGACCAGAGGCTTACTGACTCACAGCTCTGAGACTGTTTGTTTGCAACCCTTAAGAGCATGTGACTGACAAAACCCTCTCAATTAAGCATCCTTGAAGGGGCCCTTGTGTTCAGGAATTTTGAGGACACAAACAAAACTCTGCAATTTTGCTCAGGGTTGTACATTTTACAAGAAAAATAAGCACTTAAATACATTCAACAGACAATGTTTTTAAAATATGCACAGTATTTTTGGATACTGAATTATATTTGTCTATACTGTATGTAATTTGTAGTTTTAGATGATTTCTGATTCGTACTTTTAATATGTTGATCTAAATATATAGTTTATGACAATATAGAGCTTTAGTGAGGAAACAAAGAGACCACCTGAAAATACTCAGTTTCTATGTTTTTTTTTAATTTTTTTTTTTTAGATGTAGTAGGTTTGGGTTTGACAGGCCCATAGCCAGGAGGGGTTCAGGTGGTTTGAAAGACCCACCCCCCCCCACTGATAAAAGGTCCAGAATTTGTCCCATACATGAGCTCATTTGTCTTATTTTGACTGCTATGCCATCATAAATTGTGAAGGCATCAAAAAAACAAATGCAAAAAATGATAGTCTATGTCCAAAAAAAAAGACATAGAATCTGACTTAAAAGACATAGAATTCTTTCACTACAAGTAACTTTTATTTTGAATCTTGGACCTTATTCTTGAAAGAAAACAAAGTAACTATAAAAAAATTTAAAGCACCAAAAGAAGCCCATATTAAAGCTATTTTTATACTAATTAGGCTATAGTTTTTATCCAAGAACAATCTTTCTAATTGTTTCTAACAAAAAAGATTAGAAAAATAAAGAAGCTCTACATTATTAAGATTAATGTTTTATTTTTTTATTATTAAGATGACTAAATTCTGACTGAGGAAAGTTTAATGTGCTGGCCAGTTTGTTATTTGCTCAATAAATGACAATGGGCTACAGTTTTTTTGTTTAAAGTTTTTAAATATATATGATATATGACGCAATAAATTTGTATTTTTTTAAAATAAGTATTTTCATATTTATTTATTCTAAATATTTAGGAAATGTTTTTGGAACCTCAAAATTGTGTTTATGATGACCATTCAACAAGCTAATGCAGCTAAAAATAATGCTAAAATGACACTAAAATGCAGTATTTAAACCTCATAATTAAACAGTAAATAAGGTTAATAACTGCAAAAAAAGTCCATATTTTGAGAGAGAACCACCAAAGAACCACCCTTTTCACCAGGCTGGTTACGGGCCTGTTTGAGTAAAATGTTAATGATTGTTTTATTCTATAAAAGTTATAACAATTTGTTTCCCCAAATGTGGATTTTTTTTTTTTTTTTTTTAACAAAATGACAATTGGTCGGGATTGAAAATCAGGGTTATTTCACTAAATATGTATTTATGAACACTTCTGAAAAACAGACAAAAAACTGACAAAAAAAACTTTAACATCGGTTCTCTAATAAATGACAGAATTCAGTAGTTTATCGGTTAAAACAAACTACATTTTACTCAAAAAATATATCATAAACATGAATTATAAACTGAAAACAGGATTTTTTTTATTAATGTATAATCCTAAAATTATTAATGATTATAAGAAATAAATTCATGAAACTTGCTTTACTTAAGTTTTAAAAGAAAGCTGTAATAAAATGTTCATGCTACAATGGTTTATCAATAAAATTCTGTCCCAAAACAGTGTAAAATATAGCTAATAGCATAATAGCTCATTTTTGTTCTTAAATATTGCAAAAATAAATATAGCAAAATATAGCAAAATAAGATTCATATTTTGAAGGTCATATTTTAAGGGTCTTAAAGCATTTGCAACATTTAGTTCCCTTACTAGAAACTGAATTTTTAAATATGTTTTTTATATCTCACTTTCAAAACTGACCTGGATATGTTATGCTTAATAAGAAGGGGAATATAGCCACTGTTCTGCCAAATTCATAACCAATTTTAAACCATATTAAACCAAATACCATAGCATGGAAAAATCATTCACAAAACCGTTAAATAAGCAAGTATTTTGGGCTCACTTCTACTGATTTTGATCTGAGAAAACTTGGTCTAATAACATCTTATGTAACCTGATCGGTTGTTTCTCAGAGGCAGAGGTTTCTCTTTGATGTCTTGATTGTTGGAGGAAATGTAGAGTGCAGCTGAGGTCGATCAAACGTCTTGTACCAGCATGACTCTAATTTGCACTGGCAGCTTAAATGAATTTGCTATACTTCTCTATTTATAGGCAAGATAAACTAGATAAGCACTAATGGATGACAAAGAGACAAAACTTACACAAAGGATTCCTTATAATCATTGGGCTTAATGCAGCGCACATAATGAGGGGTGGTTGCATTGAGTGTCTCCATCAGAAGATGCAGAGAGTTCCTGAACTGTGGAGGAGAGAAAAGTTTCATCTCATCATTATGTTAATCACTGTTGCAAATATGGATCCAAAACAGGCCTCTTGTATACTAAGCCTCACCCACTGGTGGAAAGAGCACTGAAAATCATACTCAAGTAAAAGTACCATTACTTGCCCAAAAATGTTGAGTAAAAGTATCTGTTGTAAATATTACTCAAACTAAGTAAAAAGTAGCTGTAAAGTAGCTGTAGCTACACTGTGAAAGGTTGATGCGTTTAAATGTAATTTGTGGATGTGTGTGTAAACATAATAATGTGTAGTGCATTTAGTGGTTGTTTAAGGCCATTTTGGTCATCATACAGTAAACAGCCGCCATCTTCTCATCAATGTCTAAACATCAGTGTCTCTGTGTAATTGCATGTAAAGATTTTGGACATCTTCTTGAACCCTTTTAATGCTTTCAAATAGTTTGCTGCATTTATAAATCGCCATGTCTCAATGTTCATTATGATGCTATTTACTTTCTGTGTGTGTTTGATTGGACAGGAATCACAGGAATGATTTTTCTAATCCCTATAGACGGGAAAATATTAATTAGTGACTGCCAGTTAAGGGAAAATAGTGGAGTAAAAGTACTGTAACACCACAAAAAATGTATTCAAGGGAAAGTAAAAGTACACATTTTAAAACTACCTAGTAAAATTACAATTTTCAGAGAAAAACTACAAAATTACAGTAATTTAAGTATTTGTAATTAGTTACTTTACACCACTGGCCTCACCTGGGTGCCCACACTTTTCCTGTGCTCCCGGTTGTGACCTTTCGGAGCGGGTTTTGCGGGCCGAACGTTGATCCTGGAGGTCTTGCTGCCTGGATGAGGGGCAGCATCTTTAGCATCGTCAAAGAGATCTGCAACGAGCTGGAACTGTGAATAAACATTAAACAAAACATCAAACAAAATGCAAATGCATAATAAAAAAACTAAACACAAACAAGCAAACAAGCATGAACAAACACAAAAGTAAACAATGAAAAAATAAAATAAAGACAAAAAGAATTAAACAAAACAACTTATGCAACACAAAAAATTAAAAACAAACAAAATGAAACAAACAAATAAACACATGGTAAAAGAAATCAAAACAATTAAAAACAGAAAAAAACAATACACAAAACAACCCCCCCCCAAAAAAAGAGAAATAAAATAAAACAACAACAATAAAACTAAACAAATACAAATCTATTTAAAATGGACTAAAATAAAAAACAAAATGAAACAAATGGAAACAAAACAAAAGTAATAAAATAAATAAAGCATTTAAATTGAGAAAAATACAAACAAAACAATACAACCCAATTTAAAACAGAGGAAATAAGTAGAAATATAAACATAAGTAAACAAATAAAGTATATTTGGAAAAGAAAAAACTAAAATATCCATAAACATGATCCTATTTGATTAAGAATCATCACATGAAGAAATCGTAAATATGTAAAGCTGGAAAAATGAATTTCCAGTCACATTACAGCTGCATCACATCTTACATAAGAGTTGTGAAACCTCCAACAGTTTTTTTTATTGGAGCTAGACTTGTTTAAAATTTGTATTAAACTCCAGCAGTACTTCAAAGCACTTTTGGAAGCCCTTTAAAATCCACTCCCCGAGTCTCGACCGCAAGGCAGGTACACAGAGCAATTCAATGCATCACTAATACCACAATCCTGCCACATTCAGCCTCTAAGACAGAACACAGACGACACCATTAAACCGCCGACCCTGTAGCACTGATACTGTAAGAGGTCACTGATAAAAACAGATGCTGGACCACAGACTACATTCAAATTGAAGGTATGCACAGCAATACTATCCCAGTTGTATCCAATTACTTACATAAGTAGGTGCTATAATAAGGTTGTGAAAAGTACTGTGAAATCTCATTTTAGTTTCATTTAAATCCAGATCAGCTGTTATAAGTAAAACTCTGACTCTGTATTCTGTTTTTGAATAGCTTTAGAGCATGTACTACTACAATGGAGTTATTTTGTTTCATTTTTAGTACGGATGCCACCAGTGGAATGTAAAAGCAGGTATAACAGTATTAATATTTAGTTTCAATAGTAGTTTAGTAAAAATGTACAGTGGAATTGCAATACAAAAATACAATTTCCTAAATGTTGAGGTTACTGCTTAGTCCTATTTCAGGTAAAACAGACATTTTTTAAGTATACTGTATATTATAAGTTATATGTAGAGTAGGTGACAGTTTAATATGACCATTACCGCCGCATGTGACGCGGCAAAGGGACAAAAGGATTAAGAAAATGTTTTAAGTACAAAACAAAACATTATAATTCCTTCATAAATTATAAAAAAATTGTTAAGCTTTATTATCATTGTAAACGTGTTAAGGGTAATGATGATTTATTTTGGAAATTAAAACTAAAGAAATAAAAGACAACTAAAATGAAAGTACAAACATTCATTCATTCATTTTCTTTTCGGCTTTATCCCTTTATTAATGCGGGGTCGCCACAGCAGAATGAACCGCCAACTTATCCAGCATATGTTTTACGCAGCGGATGCCCTTCCAGCTGCAACACATCTCTGGGAAACATCCATACACACTCATTCACACTCATACACTACGGACAATTTAGCCTACCCAATTTGCCTGTACCGCATGTCTTTGGACTGTGGGGAAAACCGGAGCACCCGAAGGAAACCCACGCGAACGCAGGGAGAACATGCAAACTCCACACAGAAACGCCAACTGACCCAGCCGAGGCTCGAATCAGCGACCTTCTTGCTGTGAGGCGACAGCACTACCTACTGCGCCACTGCGTTGCCCAAACATACATACATACATACATACATAAATAAATAAATAAATAAATAAATAAATAAATAAATCAATCAATCAATAAATAAATAATTGTGTGTTAAATACAGAGAGATGTACAGTGTTTGTTTTTTTAAGTGATAGGACTAAGACAGGCAATAAATAAGTTTTTTTTATTTACCTTTTCAAGACATTATCAGCAAAAATGAAGAAACGGTTTCGCGTATAGTCTAAAGGGCTCTGAAGTAAAATGCTACTTCATCAAAAACATAAAAATAGATTGACCTGCCTCAAGCAGATCACTAAAATTATAATAAAAAATTATTTTGCTGAAGGATGTAAATTAACTCCTGCAAATTTATTTTTTAATAATTTAGTTTCAGTTCAGTTTTTTTCAAAACGTCAATGTTCTCCTTCAAATTATATTTATGTTTGTTTAAAAAAAAAACATTTTAAACTATTAATGGCCAAGAATCTTTGTGTTTTCATTTCAATTTCAGTGACCTTGCATATGCGTGTGAAATATAATGTGCGAATAATAGTATAAAATAAGGAAAACAAAAGTAAAAGTTATAGCTAATTCATCAGAATTAGCTATATTAAAACACATCAGAAATATAAAAAGAAAACACCTCGTCAAAACAGTCTGTCTACTATATGTAGGCTATTTTTATATACTGAAAAACAGTATAAAAACTAAAAAGTAAACTTAAAATAAAATAAAACTTATCAAAAGTAGAAACACTTTCAGATTCCTCCCATTTATTGTGTTGATCTGGCACAGATTACATTATTTCAGTTTTTTTATATTAAGGTTTTATAAACTGTTTATTATTATGAATACTTTGTCTCCATTGTACATTATTTTTTATTTATTTTAAAAAGTTATACTAGACTAACATCAGTGGTAGCTGTAAAATAACTAAGTTATCACACTGACTATTTACTAAAACAATAGAAATCACATAAGTATTTGCATACAGCCTCATTAATATTCATGAGTTATTCCTTCACCATTTTATCTTTGAATTTCCACAACATTTCCAACCAAAGTGGGTGGACAAAATGCCAGGAATCTTGAAGAGAGCATCACTGGGAAACTTGTTTAAAGTAAGAGAAACTTGAACAATTACAGACAGACTGATGTTTAAATTCCTTATCATTACAAGTGTTCTGGTGAAAGTTTCATTTTAAACTCCACAGCATTTCGACACTGTCCTACAGGGAAGATTTTTAGCATTCAGACGATGAGGTGCTGCTGTCTGCAATTCAACTTCTCTCAGATTCCGGCAAATTATGTTGCCAAGAAACCACAAGACAAACAAAAATATAGCAGAATCCATATCGACAAAGACAATGGACATCCTATTACATCTTTGACTGAGACTGTTAGAGTGATTATAGGGCAAGGGAAGACTGGACGAGGTCAGGCCTCTGTTTAACTAAAAACTTCAAATCAATTACCCATTTAAAAAGGCCATAAACCAAAACATGAGGTAAAGTGTGATTTCAATAAGGTAATCTTGAGGAAAGAAATAAACAAAGGCTTGGCTGGAAAGGAAAGAGTTATGTAATTGAGTGTGAATAAATCTACTGCAAAAACTTGATGATTTAAAGCAAATTGTCAAATATGAAATATTAGATGTTGTGATATATATATATATATATATGACATATATAATGACAAAAACTATTAAATTATGGTTAATTGAAAATATAAATAAATATTAAAATATAAACTATTTTAAACGTTAAAAAGTAATATTAAAAATAGCTCTCAGACAAAATTGATTATTATTATTGCAAATAATAATATGTAAAACTAAAAAGAATAAATATATTTTAGCTGGAGTTGGAAAGAAAAAAGAAATACCTAAAAATTACCACATTGTCACACTTTTTAAAAGAATAAAAATGACAAACACAAATTAAAATGACTATAAATTTAAATATATCTATATTTAAAAGCAGAAAATCTCAAATAAAACTATTAAAAACACTACAATAATTACTAAATTAATATTAATTAATATCTTTTTTGTTAGTTTTTTTTTTTTTTTTTAAACACAAGCTATTTTAGTCTTCTCCAGCCAAAAAACACCCAGTTCTCACCTTACTGGCCTTGAGGATGTTTATCTGCTCTTCATAAACAGTGTCTCTGTTCTTCTCCAGGAATCCGTCACACTGATATTCAACCTGTCAGGGGTGACAAAACATCACAAGTCTAAGTTATACATCAGTACAACATTCACATCATTTCTGTGACTCAAAACTGGCATGGAGCAGAATAAGCCATTTCTGTTGTATTCATCATGCATTATTAACTGTCATCTAGGTTTCATAATGAAGTTCCTCACTAGTTGGGATTCATTAAGCAGTTTTGCAAAAGCTGAAGCCGTTTGTTCTAAAAAAAACCCTGCTGTGTGAAACCAAAAAATAACTAATTTCCACAAAATGCATGAATATCCTATCTAGGTTAATTTCTGTTATCCTGGGGAAAAATGATCTCCTCAAGGGTTAAAACAGTTTAATGGGGACCTATTGTTCCCCTTTTGACAAGATTTCAGCTTAAAGTACCCCACAAATAATGTTTTAGAACTCTTTGAAACTACCCATTTTAGGCTTTGATCCTAATCGTGCCCAATTTCCAAGTGGGCAGATCTTTAAATGTCAAATGTGTCAGCATAGTGGCAGATCCAACAACAAGACTAACCTTCTACGCTAATAAGGGAGAGATTGTCAGTAATGAGTGGGACTTTTCCCCTCTGATGACACTTACAGAGGGATAATGTTAATCAAAGTGTTTCTGCAGACTGTTCTCTGTTTTTATGAAGTGTGATTATAAAAAATAAAAGTAATAACTGTTTTACTATTAGAAGCCTGTTATATTCACAGACTGTTGCCACACAACTGTGTTTAAACCCCTTATAAATGTGATTTTTGCACATTAGGTCCTCTTAAAACCTTAGTTAAATACACAACAGATATACAAATATACCCACACAGACACACATACAAAATGAAACAACGTGTTAAATTGTCTCTGTTTTCATAATCTAAAACATTAAAAGCCTGGTTTAATTTTAAAACAAATGAAAAGAATGATGATAGAGTGGGCAATAATATCATAACATACCAGAAGCATCCTGAGCCTAATAAAATTCACCTGCCTATTATAAACTGAACCCACCTTATCTGCAAAATGAACAACAATGAAGGACTTGTTGGACATCCTGGGTTTTTCGAAATGGCCGCTGCCTGAATGCTTGCTGTACAGCTTCTGTGCCCAGTTCTGATCCGTTCCTTTGGGCACCTGTCAGACGCAGAAAAGAAAAATACCTTGAACTGAAAACATTATTTGGGTTACTTGTAGCAGAAAAAACATGTTAAACACTTCTGAAGCTGCACTTCTGAGGTGAGGTGTTTAAAACTGAAAAATGAGATGCTCTGCTATGGGATCTGCCTCTCCAATTCAGTGTATTTTTTCTCTCACCTTACACTCTTCATCAAGAAGGTCCAGGATACCGAGTTTGGCTTCAATGAGGTCAATGCATGGCTGGTTATCATAGAAATCAATAAGCGTCCAGGGGATCTGCTCCTTCATGTACTCTTCTTGCTCCAGCTTAAACACATGCTGAGGGGTGGAGGATGGACATGTGTTAGTAAATGCACCAAGTGTATTATATTTGCATTCAAATACAGTAAAAGGTCATGACATACAGTACACTGAAAAAATGACTTGATGAGTTGATTTATACAGTATGTTGATGGAAAATCATAAAATGTTAAAAATAATTAACAAATTATATTTACCAAATTTTATATATTTTTAAAACTATTATCCAATAACAAATACCTAAAAAAAAGAATTAACATTTTGTTAAAACATTACTTTATGAAAGTAATTTCCAAATACTTAAATTTGTACTTATAAAATAAAAATATTTTTTTAATTATTTTTTAAATTAATTTGATAAAATTTTTATTAAAATGTTTTATTGTGAAAAAACAAACACTATTTCAGTACAAATAGTTACATATCATTATCTTTGTTGTTGTTGTTGTTTTTTTTACAAAAAGAAGAAAATAATAATAATAAAGAAAAAAAAGAAAAAATAATAATGAAATTAATAATAAGGGGGAAACAAGAGTAATAAGAGTAAACAAGAGTAATAAAAGTGTACAGAAAATTACAACCAACTGAATGCAGTCATTCAACAATCACAATCAAATGTTCAGATACATTGTCAATGTTGAAAGTAAATGTTTACAATTAAACAGTATTATATAATAATATTTAAAAACACTCACAAATGTAATTACTGCGAAATAATTTAATTAAAAAGGAAGAAGAGTGCATCTACTAAATGGAAGGAAAGATTTTAAGAGAGTTAAAGTAAGTTATAAAACATTGCCACTTTTTAAAGAAATTAGTTTTCTCAGAGCATCTAACCTTTTCCAACTTCAGAAAACGCATGGTATCCACAAGCTATTGAGATGTAGTTGGAGGCTTATTTGATTTCTAGTGAAGTAGAATACGATGCCTATAGCTAATAATGAGGTAAAGGCCAAAATATCAAGTTGTTTAAAATTAAACTGGGACCAAATCTTTAGAACCCCAAAAATGGCAACATCAGGCGATGGGTCTGGAAAATATTTTATATTAAATAACTTTAAATAATTGAAGACTAATAAATTAAGATTAAAAATAGACTTTTTAAAAACCCAATAAAGAATAAATTCAATTATTTGTATTATATTTATATCTAATGTATACAAGATACATAAATATTTGTTTCTGGAGATCTTCTATTACTGACCGAGTTGAACTGTTGCTGTAGCTTCTCATTGGCGTAGTTAATACAGAACTGCTCAAAGCTGTTGATCTCGAATGTTTCGAACCTGTTGAAAGATGAATTCAATAACTAATCAAAATCCTTCAGATTTCTCTGAAAACAAACTAAACACCTTCTGAACTTTTCTCTGCATCCTATATCTTGGCACTTCTCAGCTTATTTACTCTAATGGTGATCGATAATTTCCCTTCTGTGAGGAAGTAATTAGTCCCATGGTCAGAAAGGCAAATGCTGACTCTACAAACTCGATGAGGTTTCAGCTAATGGTTGGTCAAATCACAAAAGACTGTTTCCTGTTGCCCTCAGAGACAGACTACTCTAATGTATATACTGTAAGAACTCGAAAAGTTTCTAAATCCTAAATAGGCCTGGTTATCGATTTTGATCCACAAGCTCTCGATTAGATTTATTTAAGGTGCATTAGTACATTAAAACAGCAAATTTCATATGCATGCAATAAGACATAAAATAAAATACATCAGTGGTCATAAACAGTGCCCATTTTATAAACTATATATATATAAAATAATATACTCGAGGTATGAACAGTCATGAAATGCATATGGCATGTGTTCTATTTTA
>CAIGQZ010032312.1:6549217-6563579 GCA_903798205.1 Danio tinwini | reverse complement strand
ATTTATTTATTTATTTATTTATTTATTTATTTATTTATTTATTTATTTAAATGAGCTTGTCATTTTGCAAGATTATGGAAAAAAACTAGCTCAAACCTGGCCATCTGTTTGAAAGCTTCCTCGGCCACCGCAAATATATGAGGGTCCATGTCCCCCATGTTCTGCCCGCTGTACGCATTGATGACTTCTTCTCCATAGATATGTAGCTGCTCGTACGGGTTGATGGCCACCAGAACAATCCCTGAGGGGAGAAATTCACACCATTTTATAACTACAACTTTGCAGTACTGTTAGGACAAGACGCCAAACTAAGTTATTTTATTGTCTGTCAATTTTGAGATTTTTGAATTTTGAAAATATAAAAAAATACACTTTCATTTATTAAACTTTATCAATTTATGGTGAAAATTTAACAATCTTAAGAGCCGTTTTCTTAAAAGAAGTTTCTTCTACTACAGTAAGCTGTAAAAAAGCATCTCAGCAGCACTTACATACACCAGGTGTCACATTTTTATTCATATACAGTTGAAGTAAGAATTATTAGCCCCCCTGAACTATTAGCACGCCTGTTTATCCCCCCCCCCAATTTCTGTTTAAAGGAGAGCAGATTTTTTCAACACATTCCTAAACATAATAGTTTTAATAACTCATTTCTAATAACAGTCATTTCTAACAATAATACTGTAGATTTACTTTATCTTTGCCATTATGACAGAAAATAATATTCTACTATATATTTTTCAAGACACTTCAATACAGCTTAAAGTGACATTTAAAGGCTTAACTAGGTTAATTAGGTTAACTAGGCAGGTTAGAGTAATTAGGCAAGTTATTGTATAATGATGGTTTGTTCTGTAGACTCAAAAAAAATCGAAAAAATATATAGCTTTCATCATTCATTCATTTTCTTTTCGGTTTAGTCCCTTTATTAATCCGGGGTCGCCACAGCGGAATGAACCGCAAACTTATTCAGCATGTGTTTTACGCAGCGGATGCCCTTCCAGCTGCAACCCATCTCTGGGAAACATCCACACACACTCATTTACACTCATAGACTATGGACAATTTAGCTTACCCAATTCACCTGTACTGCATGTCAGGTGAATGTGGGGGAAACCGGAGCACCCAGAAAAACCCACGCGAACGCAGGGAGAACATGCAAACTCCACACAGAAATGCCAACTGACCAAGCCAAGGCTCGAACCAGCAACTTTCTTGTTGTGAGGTGACAGCACGACCTACTGTGCCACTGCGTCGCCTCAATATATAGCTTAAAGCGGCTAATAATTTTGACTCTAAAATTTTTAAAAAATTCAAAACTGCTTTTATTCTAGCCGAAATAAAACAAATAAGACTTTCTCCACAAGAAAAATATTATCAGACATACTGTGAAAATTTCCTTGCTCTGTTAAACATCATTTGTGAAACATTTAAAAAAGAAAAATTAAATTCAAAGGGGGGCTAATAATTCTGACTTCAGCTGTATGTGTTCTGATGTGATGTGTTCACACATTATATGACTGATTATATAAAACATTTTATTCTACAAAAAAAAAATATTTTCTGAATGCAGTATTTTATTATGGAATGATAAAAAGTGATTCCTAAGATCCACTCTGGAAAAACATTTCATTCTAATGTCAAAAAATAAATAAAAAAGATTTTGAACCTGACTTCAGTTGATATTCAGATTTGGTCACGTTTTATTTTAAGGTACAATACTTATTGTTAACAAACCATTATAATTACAACATTATATGTCTACTGTATGTATGTGTGTGTGTATAGATAGACAGAGTATGCATATAGATAGTGTAAGCATGTGTATGTATTTATCTTATTAGTTATGTTGTGCCTATTTTTGTTCTTAGTATCTTGTTATACTTGTTTTATGTTTATTTTGTTTTCTGCATTTGCTTATATCTGTTTATATATATGAGTACCCAAATGTTTATGTTGTTTTTAATATTTGCTTACACTTGTAAAGCAATTTGAGTTGCATTTTTATGTAAGAAAAGAACTTATTTTTATTGTTAATTATAACTAAAACTTTGATCTCAATAAACTACTAATTTACTGCTTATTAAAAATAATATAGTAATATAAAATGTAGGCAGGGTAGGATTAGGGATCTAAAATAACAATCCTTTATAATACTTTTTTATATCTTATTAATAGGTATTTATTAATATCATATTAATAAGCCAGTAGTTAATAATGGGAATTGGTAGTAAAACTAAAGTGTTTCCTCAGATTTCTGTGCTAGAAATGTATGCAAACAATAAAACCTCATTTGCATTTTAAATATACTATTTTAAAAATCTAGCAATACAAAAACATCTTAACTTAACCAACTGAAAAAGAGTTCTCATAACTATAAGTTCGTTTGTAACCTTTCCACCTGCAGTGTAATACATCATATTGGATAAATTAATACAAACAAAATCATGATGATAATGATAAAAATTTGGCTATTTTGTCCATATAATCATTCATTTTCTTTTCGGCTTAGTCTCTTTTTGTCCATATAAACTGTTAGATATCTGTTGGAGTTCTAAAATATAAGGTGCAACCCTCAAACGACGTCACTACAATCACAATCACGCTAATGCATGATGTGTCAGTGTCAAAGACAGAACACAACACAGACACACGTATGTGGAAGTACAAAGGAAGATGAAAGGCATAAAAAGCATTGTTAATGGCCATTGTTATGACCTGGCAAAGACCATAATGGGAATCATTGAGTCATTACAAGAGCACAACAATAAAAGAAGACAAACGACAGCTGGGCGGACCTTAAACTTCACCACAAATATCTGACCGTATGACCAAAGTGTGGGTGTATTTAAACAGTAGAGACGCTCTTCCTGATTGTCTGTGAGGACACGTCAGGAAGTTTGTTTGGATTTAATCATACATTACATAATATGTCTTATTCTCCAGAACAACTTGTCAGTAAACACACACACACACCCATAAATCCAACGCAATCCCAAAATGCCACCTGTTAACAAGGGGATGTTGTCATAGGAACACAGTAACTAACAGAGACACTGAAGGTAATGACTTTAGACTAAACAGAGATGTTGTCTTTGTTCCTGTTTGTTAAAGCCTGTTGACCTTGGATAGCCAGGATCAAGCTTTACAGCTGATTAGCAGAATTTGCAAAAAGTGCACAAAAACCAAGAGCTAAGGGTCATTAAAACAAACCAAAATCTGTTTTAAAACTAGAATCAAGAATAAAACAAACTTAAACTAATGTTGATTTATTTGTATTATTTATTTATTTTATATTCCTGATATTTTAATTCTTTCTTATTGACCTTTATACAAAAAAAATAAATAAAATATATATATATATATACACACACACACACACACACACACACACAAATAGTTTCTTTTTTACTGCTATTGCGTGTACGAGTCAAAGACAGAGTTAAACTAATATTAAATGCATTTACTCAAAATCACTAAAAAACAAAATAATAAATAACACATAAAATATAGAACATTATAAAAATAAAAAACATAAAAACTGTATATTTTCAAATGAAAAGTTGCAACTATAGAATAGCCTTTAAAGCTTTAATAAGGAAAATTATCAAAACATTTCTGACCGAGAGGCTAATGATCTAATCTGATTCAATGCTAATCTGATCCCGCCATGCCCAGAAATCAAAAATAAATAAAACTGTAAAAATGTTAAAACTTTTTAAGTCAGGTGAGTTGTAAAATCATCAAAGTTTTCATTTAAGACTTGCTGTGTAAATGAACCCTAAGCCATTGTCAGTGCTTACATTTTAAAGGTGCAGTATGTAAGTTTGACACCCAGTGGTTGAACTAGGTATTGCACTCCTAGATCAAAACAAACAAAAGCGCAGGTTGCCAGATTGAGAACAGAAGCGAGTGATTTAAAAAAAAAATAAATAAAATAAAAGCAACGGCACACAATATAAGCTATATTTTCCATATTAAAAAGTTTTTGTCCTAACCAACTCCTCAAATTAATATATTAGAAACGCCTTCTATTTCTCACAGGTGAACAACAGAAAACTATGACAATGATCACCTCAGGTACACCCCATGTGCTTTATTCAATGTTAAATGCTAACAATGCCAGTTTGAATGCCGTTTTACATGACATTTATTGCCATATACTGAACGCAGCAGATAGTTCACCTCTGATCATGAAAATAAAATAAACCTTTTGAAATTGAACTTTAGAACTAAGCATGTGATTCAGCATCTACATTTAATAATGTTAAAGAGGGTTAATATGTATTAAATAGATTATAAACCTTACCAATTTGTGAGTGAGTGCATATTCTGTTCTTCTGAATGGCTGTGTTTAAATTTCTGTAGTTTCGTCTGGTGCAAACAGCCAAATTGCTTATCACTGCATATGTCGTCATGAAGCGTGTTGTTAGGACACGCGGTTACAATGTATCCTGCTCACCTAATGTTCACACTTGTAATATTTATTTCATTTGCTTAATAACCTCATGTGGAACTGTGGAACTGAATCTGTCTCATTTCTGAGTCTGCTACTGTTCACAGGAAGTAGCATTTCAGTCAAGGATAAATGCTTTCAGAGCCTTTCTGAATGAATGAATGAAATACGTGGTTTTTCACCAAGGCAACCTGGGGTGCTGAAATATAATTGGCTAAACTGGCATTGGGCGGGTTAAAAGAACCAAAACAAAACAAAACACTTTTTCAAAGCAGAATATCTGACTTCACCATTGTTTTTCACAAAAACAAGGATGTTCACAAAGCATGTTTCTTAAATATCTGCAAACATATTATGGTATTTTTATGCTTTAGAAGAGCCAAAAACTTACATACAGCACTTTTAAGTCTTCATCTGCTATTTCCTATGACTCTCCAGTAATATTGTGTATCCCTCATCATCAGCCAAAATCCTCAAAGCATAACCAATATTTTTGTTCAGGACTACATAAAATCAGAGACACTGACATGCATACAGCATGACTTACCACAATAGGTGTAGATGTGGTTGGACTCGAGGAAGCGGACCTTGAGGTTGTGGAGCACAGCAGGCTCATGAAGGTAACTGAGAGCTGTGAGGTCATTCTCTCCTACCAAAATATCGGGATTCCGGAGAAATGGAAGCAGATTGCCTTTGGGACCAATAGGATATTCTAACGTCTATGAACAGAGACAGCAATGCCAGAAACAGTAGATTAGAAACTGACTGCATTCAAATCCCAGTCTGACGAAACTTTCTGAAGTGTTGGAAATACATTACAAGCAAGCAAGAACTTCATCTACTGGTTTATTCAAGTTTCCCCAATTGTTTTTGATAATACACTAGAGAATATGGAGTACAGTCTCCTCTCTGAGAGACTGCACATCTTACACACCAAAACATGGTTAATGATTCATAAGACACACTTTCTTTAGCGCAGTGAAACCTGAACTAATGCAGTAAGCATTACAAACTAGTTAAGATCTGGTTTAATTCACAACTGCTGTGTCATGAATGATTAAACACAGTATAGTTCCGTTTGCCAAATACCACTAACCAATCCAGTTTTAACTGAATGAAATACTTTAGCTTTGTCCTGACAGGAAGCACAGACATTTTTTGTGACATGGAAGTTCATTCTTTGAAGTACAGTTCCCCAAAAATAGAAAAACATGCTGATGATTTACTTACGCACAGGCCATTCAAGATGTAGGTGACATTTTTACTAGAGCATTACTGAAACTGTGTTCGAATTAAAATGGTCTTAAAATCTTAAATCCTAAAATATTTTTAAGATTTAAGAAATACTTAATCTTAATTTTTTGCTTCTTTTCAAAAGCCTCATAGTCTTTTTTTTTGCATCAGCTTAGACCCAGACTTTCAATGTTAAATTATGTAATATTATGGCTGCAAAAATACTAAAATAAACATACACTAATTCAATATTTATTGTATCAAAATTATTTATACATTTTCCAAGAATCTGTCAGATGGTTTTTTAATTAAGTGTACATAATTACCAAGAAAACAATAAAAAAAATTACATTGCAATAATTCTGTGATTTATATTGCTATATGATTTATATTGCTATGTGATTTATATTAAAGCTATATATTATATAGCTTGAATAGCTCCATTTGGAAATAATTGTTTAATGTAGACTGATTGTTCTGGGATTATTCTGGATTATTGTTGGGAAGATAGGAGTGAAATAATACATCACAGTATTCAGGCACAGAAATTGAATAATCAAATGTAGAATAACATTGTATAGTCCTTGTATCAATTAATCAATAAATACGTCTTTATTAGAGTTACAAACATAACAAACTATTTCATGTTTCTGGATACGTTAAACTCTCATGCCTGGATGCTTAAACAGTCACAGGCCTTAAAAACACATGGAAATGGTAAACTTTCACTGCATTATGATTAAACTCTTCAGTTACTCCAAAAGTCCCATGTGTTCTGAACTGTGGCTCCTGGTAAACTATAATCCCAACGTATAAACTCAACATTCCTTCGATGTAACTATTGCGGATGTGCTCCTTGCCATATAGATGCTGAAACGATGTATTGTGCCCTAGAGCTTTATTTAAATGATCTAGGTGCAAAGTCTAAAGCGCATGGCGCAAAAGCATTAAGGGCGTGTCCGAATCAACTTTTGTTATTTTAAGGACGGAAAAATATGCTTTGTGCCCTGGCACATGGTCTAACAGCATTGTGCTTATTCTCTTAATGAGTTATGGGAGTGTTTTGAGCATAAAGTTCATTAAACAAATCATAGTCTCATCTCACATTCCCTTTAAGAGTCAGTTGCGTTGCGTCGTGGTGCATTTGCTATTTACATGGTGGACTTTTTAAGTGGAAAAACTGAATAATTCATTAGCGGGAAAACAGTTAAACAAACCATCTGCGCGAGGATAAAGAATGAACCTCCTCCATTTAGCCTCTTTACTTTACTTTTATTCTTTACTCCTTTACTTTCATTGATAAGGAAACGGTGGAATCTCACTCCACTGAAGACCTCTATTAGCCTACATATTTAATTTAGTTTGTTAAGTGCAAAGATTTCTTTTAAAACTTTTTCTAAATTCAGTTCCAATTTCCAGCAAATTATTAAATGAACAATAATAATGAAGCGTGGTCGAAAAACTGAGTTATATCCAAACACACGTCCTATTCTTATGCCCCATATGGTGACACATACGTCTCCAAAACCCAACAGGTGGACAAATCTAAACTTGTTTTTGATCAAATAAATATAAATATGCATATAATAAATAATACTGCTAATAATAATATTATACAAATGCAAATTGTCATGAATAAACTGAAAAAGCCCCCCTGACATGAAGAAGGCATGGAGGCAGTGGTTTTTATATTTACATAGAAAATAATCATTTTTGTAACATTTTAATCCTTTAATATTCTTTATATGTAAAGATATTTGTGTATTGCTGTACATCCTGTGCGTATTAAGCAATGTGTAAGTGTTTGGACCCGCACAGGTGCATAACTAACGTGCTCTGTGCTGGACTTTAGACCAGGTTTCAGTTGATAAGTGGTGCAATTGATTTCAGTTCCTCAAAATAGCAACGCATCAACAATGCGCCTTAACACACCTACTTTTTAGACTGGAACATCCATAAGTCCACAAAGTGGCACAAATGAATTTGCTATTTAAACAACATGGCATAAAACGTGAAAAATAGGGTTGTGCTGGTCTGAAAATAGCAACAAATTGTGCCAAACACAACTTGCACCTTATTGCGCCAGCTGTAGGGCCCCTAATGTATAATATTCACATAAAAAAAATCTGATGTACAGTAAAAACATCTGATAAAGTGAACAAAAAGGAAAGTTTTCACTCACCGATTCATCTTCTAATTTGAGATGCAGCACTGTGTCTCCCTCCTTATAATCCTTGATGATTTCAGCGGACCTCCAGACCTCATCCGGGTCAGGAATCCAAACCCGGGTGTACTAAAAACAAATCAAAACCACCATTAAATGAAAGAACCCACTGAAGTGCAACAAAAACACCACCAAAACATATTAGAGCAACACATATGTTTGTTCACTTAAAATGTACATACAATACACAACCTTAGTTTACATGTGAGAAAGACCAAAGTGGTCAGTGAGTAAGAGATAAAACTGAATAAAGCTGAACACAGATGAGCTCCAGTGCTTTTATCAGCAGAATATGTGTATAATTGAAGGATCAGCAGAAGAGTCGAGAGAGATATTGAACCGGAAAGAGTGTTTGCAGAATATGCCATATCTTTCAAATAAAATGCTGCTCCATGATATTTAGGGAAGAAAATGACTCAAATGGGAGGCGTACGCGTCTAATGTTGTCTATCCTAAAAAATAAGACAATCTGACACTTTTGAAACAATAAAAGGATGCATTAAAGTGGCAGTTTTAAAGCCCAAAGTGTTGAAGTTGGTAGACTAGTAGCTGCTGGAGGACTAGTAAGACCCATAGAGAAATCTGCAGGATCCAGGACTAATGAAGATGGATTCTCTTCCTATTAGCCTTGAGGTTTAGCCAAGATATTAAAGAAAGCAACAGACTCATGAATCAAAGAAATATAAGATATCGCTAAATGATGAATCGTTTTGTTTTCTGCTCCTAGTGATGCACAATGTCTGAAAGTTTGTGTGTTGGTGATAAATGGAAAGCAAGCTAAAGGCTTAGAGAGAGAGAGAGAGAGAGAGAGAGAGAGAAAGAGAGAGAGAGAAAGAGATGGAAAGAATGTTGTGTGTAAAGAACGTGGCTTTTTTGACCTTCAAAAAATCCACAAAAGAAAGTCAGTGGGCGTAAGCTGCTTAAAAATGTGTTCGTCTATTAGAAGCAGATTCTTAACTTACAAATTACTAACAAATTACGCTCTTAAATTAATCAGTCAAACACTGCCGTACAGTTGTCAGTTAAAACCAGAATAAGTCAAGTAATGGATAGTGCACCCAAAAATAAAACATGTCAATTCAGGCTCATGAAAAATACTCGCTTAGTTTACACCAAAAGCAAAATTAAGTATTCATGTAAGTAGGCTGCATATAAAGTCAATGCAAACTCGCAGATAGCCAATTTTCTTCCAGGTATAAGTGGAATAGACAATTAGCTTGAAGTGAAAAACATTCCACAACAAAAGGATTGCCATGATAATGAATGCACTAATGCAATAATAATAACAATGTGTTCATTTGTCCAGCACTAATTATTATATATATTTTAAAAGCTAAACATTCATTAATTTTGTTCCCTTATTTATAAAGGGTCGCCACAGTGCAATTAACTTGCTGTGAGATAACAGTGCTATCCACTGAGCCACCTTGCCGCTAAAAGCTAAACAAACATACAAAACTAACTATACAACATTAACTGCTGCAGATGAATAAAAACGATATAATTATGACATAAATATTATTATTCTATTAGTCTGTTGAAAATCTTGATCCTAATAAGACATAAAGTCGTTTAATGCACAGGTAGTTCCAGTCAGTTTTGATCACAGTTCGAAATAGATGCACTGTCCTCAAATATTAGTAGTAACTCAATGACAGTTTCCGAAGCCTTTATTTTTTATTGTGTAATCTTGAGGATTCACTACTTTGCTATGGAGCCCATTGGGATAAATCACTGTGGAAATGTGTTTAAAAATATTTGCAAAAAGGTAGCTAATACATGTTGCTATGAGCTATAACGTACTTTCTGACAAAAGTCTTGCCGTCGATCCCAGTTGTAAGAGCAACAAATGGAATAGTTGACTTCTAGTTGATCATTTGGAAAAGTGGCAGGAGATAGATTTTTTTAGATGAATCATCTGTTTAACTGCATCCCAATCATCACAAATACTGCAGAAGACCTATTGGAACCCGCATGGACCCAAGATTCTCACAGAAATCAGTCAGGTTTGGTGATAGAAAAAACATGGTTTGGTGTTATATTTTTTAAGGGGGCGTGTAAGAGATCTGCAAAGTAGATGGCAACATCATCAGCCTCCACATCAAAGCTCCTGCAAGCAAAAAAGGTCAAAGTGCTTCAGGATTGGCCAGCTCAGTCACCAGACATGAACATTATTGAGCATGTCTGGGGTAAGATGAAGGACGAGGCACTAAAGATGAATCCAAAAAATCTTGATGAACTCTGAAAGTCCTGCAAAAACGCTTTCTTTGCCATTCCAGATGACTTTATTGATAAGTTATTTGAGTCATTGCAGAGATGTAAGGATGCAGTCCTCCAAGCTCATGCGAGTTATACACAATATTAATTATTTTTCCATAGCACCATGACTTTATATTCTATACTGTACATTATTTATGTTAAGTGAAAGGCTTTTGTCTAAGCAAAGTCAGACATTAGTTCAATAAAAATCAAGGCATGGTCATATTTTTTTATAAGCCTCCACATCATGCATTTAAAATCACATGGTAAAGTGTCGATTACACCTAATGCTGGGTTATACAAAGAAAACACGCAGATTGTGCTTACTTGCTCTAAATTACTCGCTGGATGTTTTATGCCTCACATGAATTTTTAAGTCAAGTTGAACTGTTTGAACTTGATTGTTTGCTTTATCTTCCTAAAACCAATTGAAATAGTTTTTTTTTTAAAAAGGTTATTTATAAATGTATAACATTTTTGAAAATTTACCATAAAATACAGTACATACAAAATGCATGAAAAAATACAATAAGGTCGGTGTCACACAAGCAGAAGTTGTGCAGAGTAGTGTAAAAAGACACCTCAGTCCTGTTACGCCTCTGAACTTAGAAGTTGAACTTTGCACAGTCTTCTCCATACAAGTTGCTCCATATCAGAGCCTTGCTAGCTGACAACAGCGTTTCTAATGATTGTGAGATATGAAAGAATCAAGTTTACATTGACTTAGTAGTGCTGAGCATGTGGAACACACTAAATGGATGAATGAAATGTCAACAATTAATGAAGGTACAAAAGGTGATAGGTGATTTTTGTTATTCTTGAACATAGTGTGCTCATGATCACACCTATTTTGAATAAATAAGCATCAAAGGCTAATGGAGAATATTCCTGCGATACCATATCATGTAATCCACAAAATAACAACCGTAAAAAATCCCCCCCAAAAAGTTTGGTCTCATCTGATGTGATCTGACCTGACACAATGGGGACATACTTTAACTGAGCTGGGTGAAATGATGGGATATATTGAACAGACAATCTGTCTATTAGGAGTCTATGCTGTGCCTCCTGTAGAAATAACAAGAAAAGCTTAGAGCAAACAGTGAGATTCACCACGACACAGCGGAAACAGAGATATCTGGATCGAACAGCGGGGGTCTGGCTTTGCAGTCTGTTACATCACTCCATCTTATAATATTTCAATGTTGTGTTCAGCATGCACACAGCACAAAACAGGGATCAGGAGATGCAAAAAAAAAACTGATGATAACAAGAGCTTATAGCACAGACTCAATTGAAACTTTTCAAATTCAACAGAATTTTGCATGATTTTCATGATAAGATTAACAAGAAAGGTGTCCATTCAAAAGTCCAGCATTAGAACGGAACAATGTTATTGCTAAATAGTAACAAATTGTATTTATTATTAAGAGAGCAAATTAAAGAAGTAAATATATATATAAACTTATATACTATCAAGGCCAAAATTATTCATACCTCAGGGCTTGACTTCACATATACAGTATATATTCACATATAAGTGTGTATGTATGTATGTGAGCAATTCCATGCAAATGTCAACCTTGCCATGAAAAAAAAATCTAAGTTTTCACCAAAATAGAGAAACCGTTTCTACATTTTTTTGTGTAAGCAACTATTTTAAAGTGAATCTGTCAGTGTTTAAAACTATTATATTTTATTTGTTAAAATCACACACCGGCAATATCACAGCTGTCACTAGGCATGGGACGATAACCGTTTTCAATGTATACCGCGGTTTGGAAAAGTGAAGGTTTTTATTCCGCCAAAATTTTCTCTAATACCGTTCCTAAGGTATGTGTAAGATTTTTTTTTTTACGTTTTTTTAACAACAGCATCTCCAGCAGAAAAGATATCCAAAGATGCCATTTTAAATTGTAAATAAATCTGTGTTTTTGAAACGAATGAAGACCGCAGATGTCAATGATTCATTTTCATTATTTGGCCTGGCACGTTTTCTGCTCCAAAATATTATAAATGTTTCTTAAAATAAAATATATTGTGTTCAAAGGGGAAAAAACTTGTAATTTTTTACACAGACATTTAAAAAACATATTTTTTAGAGCAGTAATCACAATACCGTGATACAGTGGAACCGTGATATTTTTATCCAAGATTATCATACCGTCAGAATCGACAGAAACGACACTTTTTTCTCATACATGCAAAAATATTAAATTAAATCAATCATGTTTGTTCTATAGTGAGTCGACTTGTATTTGTTTGATTATTATTGTTTCTTTTGGGTTGTGCAGTTTAATTGACGGAATTTCTACAAAATATGTTGTAGACTGTAAACTCACAAACTTTTTTTGTCACATCCATAACGCATGTTTATTTTCCTCGTAGAAAGTATAGAAAAAGTTTACAGATTGATATTTTTCTGGTCCCTTAACTCTGTGGTTGGTTGTTTTGGAAAATATAAACAGATGTTTCAATATAATGTTAACATATACTTTCTATGTGAATTAATGTTTTGAGTTTTTACTGCAAATGTTAAATCCATAATGGTGGAATTGCTCATGTATATATATATATATATAGGGCTTTACAGTGGCGCAGCACAATTGCCTCACAGCAAAAAGGTTGTGTGGGTTTCCTCTGGGTGCTCTGGTTTCCCCCACAGTCCAAAAATATATGATATAAGTGAATTAAATAAGCTAAATTGGCTGTAGTGTGTGTGTGAATGCAAGACTGTATGGGTGTTTCCCAGTGTTGGGTTGCAGCTGGAAGAGCATCCGCTGCGTAAAACATATGCTGGATAAGTTGGTGGTTTATTCTGCTATGGCGCCCCCCAATTAATAAAGGGACTAAGTCGAAAAGAAAATGAATGAATGAATATATATTTTCATAATATATATTACATGAATATATTTAGGCGACAAAGTGGCGCAGTAGGTAGTGCTGTCACCTCACAGAAGGTCACTGGTTCGAGCCTCGGCTGGGTCCGTTGGCGTTTCTGTGTGGAGTTTGCATGTTCTCCCTGCGTTCGTGTGGGTTTCCTCTGGGTGCTCCGGTTTCCCCAACAGTTCAAAGACATGCAGTACAGGTAAATTGGGTAGGCTAAATTGTCCGTAGTGTATAAGTGTGAATGAGTGTGTATGGATGTTTCCCAGAGATGGGTTGCAGCTGGAAGGGCATCCGCTGCGTAAAACAAATGCTGGATAAGTTGGCGGTTCATTCCGCTGTGGCGACCCCAGATTAATAAAAAGGAATTAAGCCAAAAAGAAAATGAATAAATTAATGAATATATTTAAAGTTTAAAGTTTTTGACTCTTCTAAACCATAAAAATACCATAATATGTTTGTATAATATGTAATATGTAAACATAATATGTAAACATTCTTGCTTATCTAAGCAACAATGCTAATTCTGCTTTGAAAATGTGTGTTACGTGCTGGAACGTTGTCTTTGTTTTGGTCATTTAACCCACCCAATGCAAGTTTAGCCAATTATATTTCAGCATCCTGAGTTGCCTTGGTGTGATTTGTTAAGTTATGAAGGCTCTCAAAGCATGCGTAAATGACCGAATATGTGACCTCCGGTGGACAGTAGCAGACTCTAAAATGAGATGCGGATTCAGAGTTCCAAATGAGGTGATTATTAATTAGAAAATTACATAAACGCTACAAATGTAAACATTAGGTGAGCAGGTTATTGTAACCCTGTGTCCTAAGCAACACGCTTAGTGTGACGAGATTTGCAGTTAAGCGATTGGGCTGCTTGCACCAGACCCAACACGACAGAAATTTAAAAACAGGCATTCAGAAGCACAGATCTGAGATGAACTATCTGCTGCTGCTTTCAGTAGTATGGCAATATATGTCTCGTAAAATGGCATTCAAGCTCACATTATTAGCATTTAACACAAAGGGTGTACCTGAGGTGATTAATGTCAGTTTTCTGTTGTTGAAAAATATACATTCAGGTGTTGGTCAGGACAAAAACTCCTGTCAATATGGAAAAAATTCCTTCTGTTGTGTGCCGTTGCTTTTATTTAGAATACAATTTAAATCAGACTTTGTTGGTGTCATCAATCTGGAAACCTGCTCTTGTGTGTTTTGAACCAGGGTTGTAATACCTAGTTCAACCGCTGGGTGTCAAACTTACATACTGCACCTTTAAAATTATATATATATATATATATATA
>CAIGQZ010032312.1:6529739-6548817 GCA_903798205.1 Danio tinwini | reverse complement strand
ATATATACACATTTAAAGTCAGAATACTGCAAAGGCTAATAAATCCTGTCAAACATAAGCAAATACAAGGTTTAGCTAGTTCAGCCACACAGATGATTTCACATGTGACCCCTCACACAGACAATGTTGCACAAAATCTCTGAAATATGGTTTTTAATCTTATCAATAATGTAACTGTGGTGCTAAAGTACAGTACATGTCTTGTAGCCTTCATCAAAATCACAACTATGCTAAACTGAACACAGAAACTAACTAATAACAATAGAATATTCGTCATTCAGCATTGTAAATTTGTGATGTGTAATTATTTGACTTCATCTATGGCCCGAACTACCAGTAAACCTATGTGTGTAACACAAATAAATGGGATCTACAGCAATTTATAATAATTCATAAACATCAAACGATATGTTTTTGCTGTCAGCCAATGAAATTCAATAGAAAAACACCTTGAAACCTTCCTATAGGAAAATATTTAACGACACACGCACACATGCACCACTAACATTTCAGGAACTCTGTGCAAGTACGAGGAATCTGGGACAGGTGCGATAAGCAAATGCATCTCATTCCATCAAGTCTTGCATCACGTCTGTTGGTTATTATAGTGGCAGCGCATGCTGGAGGAAACACTTTTGATTGAACAGACGACACATGTAAAAGGCACAGATCACCTAAACATCAAAAACTCTCACTCTAAACTACTGTGAATGATAAAGAGCATATGTTAGAGGACATTTTTGCTGTTTCTTAAATGCATGTAAACAATGACCATGAGTTGCAACAAACACAAAAAAATTAAGCTGTATCTGAAGGCAAAATTATTGGCCCTCCAGTGACATTTGTATTATATTACTGTTGAATAGAGATACAGTTTTTTTTCAGCTTCAGTTTTAATAACTAATTTCTTTTGTCTTTTATCATGATGACAGTACTTAAAATTTTTTTACGATACTAGCATTGAGCTTAAAGTGTAATTTAAATGTGTGGTATGTTCTGTAGCCAATCAAAAAATAAAAATATTTAAGGGCTGTAAAAATCTATTTAAAACAGCTTCTATTCCAGCCAAACTAAAACAAAAATATGACTTGAATTAAAGAATACTGTGAAAATTTACATGCTGTTAAATAGCACTTGGAAAAAAAGGAAAAAAGTTCAAATGTCATAGGGCTTATATTTTTGCCTTTAACTGTATGTATGAAATATTAGGAAAGCTTTGTATCTCGATAGGTTAATCATGATAAGTTATCATAAGACTTATCAATACTGACATAATGATACTGATATACAAAAATGATAACGTAACTTTTCTCTTAGCCAGCTATGGTCAACATTCACTTCTGGAATTTTGTTATGTAACTTGTTCTGTGAAAGTCGTACAGGCTTGTACCCAAATAAACGATTCATCTCTGGGATGGGCGTGAGCACTGAAAGTGAAATGAATGAAGTGAAATGTGATGCTTTGACCTCATTTATTCCTCAGATGTCCTAATATAGAGGTGTTTCAGTAGAGTAGACCATATGCAAATCCGGCTGTGCAAGACCATTCGCTTATTTGGTTTGTAAATCATTCTCTGATGACAAAACATGGAAGTCTTTTATGAGAGCCTCAGCAGAGGATCGTGACAGGAGACATGCATGTTTTTTACGTTGTCAATGAACAGTAACAACAGTTATATGGGTGTTAGTGTACACTTCTGACTGGTAAACAACATAATATCATATATGCTGCGTAATCAGAAGTGTTTTCAGATTGATGTCACAGGATGAGAGTTATTAAAGAGATATTTTACACAAATTAAACAAACAAAAGAAAATATGAAGAATTTTGGAAACTGCCACTGAATTTAATAGTTTTTTCTATTATGGATGGAATGACATAGAATTAAAACATTTTTCATAAAAATAATTCTTCAACAGAAGAAAGTAACAAGACACTTTAGAACATGAGGGTGGGTAAATTGTGAATTTTTGATTATTATCCATTTAACTTAATTTAAATAATATGTGACAAACGGATTTGTGTTTAAAAGACTTGGGCTGCAAAATGTCTGGCAGTCACATATTTTTATGGGCTAAATGCATCCCTACACACAAAATGATGTGAAATTTAGCAGATACGGTGAGAAAAGTTGGAATGAATATGGTGAAAACTTTTACTTTCTCAACACTTTGTGCAGATTTTAAATGAACACTTGTTTTTAGATCTGCAAGCAAAACAAAAGCACATGGTATAAACAGAGGCCTTATTCTATATTTATGAACATAGTGCCTCATTACCAGTGCAGTGATGATGAATAAGTGCACAACAGTGTCAAGGGGGGGTCCAGCAAAACAAGAGAGTCTATTTGGTCCTACCTCTATTTTGGGAGATAAACACTGACCCCTTTTCATAATAAATTAATTACTGTCACTTGTTAATGCCATTTTGTTCCCCATTGTATGTACTGTACTTTAAAAAAAAAAGAGAACACGCATATGAAAAGACTCTTAATCTCTCAAAACATGTCTTAAATGTCTATGTGTGCAATCAGTATTGACTAAAATGTATCTATTTGTGACCCAAATCACACACTAGAGTATTTGCTTGTGCAATTAACAATCATTAGCAAAAGGTGTGATTGTAATGCACATCATGAAAGCACAGTTCTGTGATCAGCACAAATTCTCCACCCGAAGTCCAGAGGGAGCTCTCACGTGGAAACTCTAAATACACAGAAGAAGTAGTAACCCTGGAAATCCCTCTAGCAGTTGCTATATTAACATAAGATTTAACTACTTTCAATGTGACTAATAAACACATGACTATGACAATAAGGCTTATCGGAGTTATTTTTATTTTATTATATTATATTATATTATATTTTTCATATATAAGTCTAGTTGAGCTTTATCGTCATTCTGCTACATGTGTGAATGTCATGTCTTGCAGGACCACAGGGCTATATAAATATACATAATCATAAATATGAAAACATCACTGGACGTAAGAGCTATTTTAAACCTATATACAACTAACATACTGAAGTAGTGGTTATCTATCTAACTAAACTATACTATACAAGACCTTAAGACATAACAATATTACTGAAAAATATTGTGCAAAAGAGGATTTTAAGGCTGATAAAAACAATGCAATGCATTTATCACTGCTTAGAATACTATGAAATATGTTGCATGCCTTATTCTCTGTAAGAATCCTCATCATCTCACAGACAGATTTTTTTCAAACACTAGACTGAAATTATAAAGTGAGTCTGAAGAGAAAACGCATTAAATGTGGTATTATTATGTGCTTTCAGATGTAGCAGTATTCACTACAAAGAGCTGAGAACTATGCATTAGATAAACTGAGAATGATTCTATTTGATATAATTTTTGGCCAATTAAATCATCTACAATTTACTGCGGAGCTTGTCAGTGAACTTAGTAAAAGCTTCTTCATCTGAAAGCAGGTGCTGGAGATTTACTTACGATTTCAAAAGTAATATTGTGCATAAAAAAATCGCCTTCGCTTGATTGTGCAGCTCTAGTGCATAGTTATGCAAATTGGCACACACCTTCTGTACTTGGAATGGAAGGATTCAGTTGAAAGGAAAGAATGCATGATTGGCAGATTAAGGCAGATTAGAGGTGAGATTAAAGTTCTGACAGCTTGTAGTGGCTACACTGTTTCATAATTACCTTCCGGACCTCATATTATGACGTTAACAACTATGGCATCATGCATCTTGTCCTGACATTCATCTTCTCTTTTAGTTCACACATAATGATATCCCAAACTTCACTGAAGCAAACCTATCAATTTATGTTAAGACATTTTATAAAAAATATAAAAAATAATCATTCAGTAATTCTGTGATTTTTTGATCTTACATGACCGAATGTCACGTTATTTGCTTAGAAACATCTTAAAACAAGAAAGGTTTCTTGCATGCTGCCTTTTAGTAATTGGTGGTTATGTTTCTGTTAGGATGCCCTTAAGAATTGTTATTGTGGATGGCTGATGTTTATCAGACCAAATGTTAATTAAATGAAGAATTATACTAATAAGCTTCTATGAAGGGCTATTCTGGGATGTTCACATGGGGATTAATCAATACTGGCTACTTAGAGAAATGCTGAGTTGACTGAGCAACTCGCTTATCAGTATATTTTCAGAAAAACTGGCATAGAAAACGAGTGCACTGAAGTGACAGAAATTCTAAAGAATGCATGAGATGGTGAAGTATCGGGGACATGGTTCTGAAAAGCTCAGCTCTGGGAGGAGATTTCTGGGCTTCTCACACTCAAAGTCTACAATAATTAACAAGACCTTAGAAAGACAACTAGATTGTGTGTTTGTGGAAGCTAACAGGGATCTAAATAAACAGTGAAAGCCACAATGAACAAAATCCTACTCTCGTTGGGATAGTCAGTATACAGTTGAAGGCCAAATAATTAGCCCTCCTGTGAAATTTGTATTCTTTTTTCAAATATATCTCAAGTGGTGTATAAAATACACCACTTGAAAATACAAATATATCCCAAGCAAGGACATTTTCAAAGCATTTCATGTAATATATTTTTTCTGGAAAAAAGTATTTATATTTTATATTGGCCTGGACGAAGCTGTTTTTACATAAAAAAAGGGTAAATATTATAAGCCCCTTTAAAATATATTGTTTTTCGTTTGGCTACAGAACAAACAACTGTTACGCAATAACTTGCCAAATTGACCAAACATTCCTAGTTAACACAATTAACCAAGTAAATCGCACTTTAAGCTAAATAGTAGCACCTTACAAAATAACTCATAAAACTATATATTGTCACCATAGCAAAGACAAAAGAAAAGTTATTAGAAATGTGTTATTCAAACTAGTATGAAGTGAGCGAGCTATCTTAGTGCCACCAGAGTAACCTAGATTGCTCCTGAGTTGATTTGTGGATGAAATACAGGCTAAATTAGAATTATAACTCAACAAAAGAAACCCACAGAAATGTATTTAGTTGTATTTAGTGGTATTAACAAATGAAAACACAGTCAGGAATTTATATCAACCTACTTAGAAACATATGCATTTATTGGTCTCCTTTCACTGAAGACAAACCACATTAAGAACCAAATAATATGACATGCAAACATGCAATAAACACTTATATTTTGTAGTTTACAAGGGATTGTTGCTTCATTAAAAACATACACAGCACATTTCACAATATACGTTTTAAACTAACGAAACACCTCTTCGGGGGTGCTGAATATATTTATAATCTGTATATTTTGAATTCTGACAAGCTGTGAACATTCATGGTCATGTATGGCTGCCTGTTTCACAGAACTGCTTACTCTTCCTTAAGGTCTGACCCATTTTCAAAATAAGAGTCAAACCTAAATAGTAAGTATAATACAAGCTTGGATAAACTTAAAAACTCAAGAAAAATAATCATTGTTGTAATCTCACTAGGAAAAGTTGTGGCCAATCAAATGCTGCCAGAGGTGTACATTTTCTATGTTTTGTTATGACTGAAGGGATTTTACCCTCACAGAATTTACATGAGAATGAGGAAAGGATGGTGTTTGAGGCTCACGGTATATAATTTACATGTACTGAAGTCTAACTCTTATTATTCAGCCATGTCTATGAATATCCAGACTTTCATTCTATGGCATGTTCAACAACAACAACAAAAATAAAAGCTGAAATAATCTATTATATTAAATTTTCTTTCATTTAGTGACCTTTTGGAGCAGAGTGCTTTTAACCTCCAATTCTCTCTCTCATAATTCTAGATTTCTCACAAACACTCAGAACACAAACTCAAGCCACATGCATGACAAAGCTTAACAAGAAAAATCAATAAAATAAACCAGGTATTGTCTTTGAATCAAAAATGCTGATACTAAATCAGAAGCAGTGATAGAATCTCTAACAAAGGCCAAGAAGGGAAACCATTAATCAGGCAGAAAACTGTGTTTAGTATGCACACCGTTCCACACCTGATCTTCACCCTGTCATCGAATGAGCCTTTATTGCTCTGCTAATTGTTTCAATGCATTTCCAACCACTGTAATGAGATGGAACTTTTCATCAGGCAGTCCAGACACTGGGTCGATACAATCAGCTGCAAGTTTGTCAGGGTTATTTACAAGCTGGGAGTCTGGCTACCAAACACAGGAATGACTGTCACACGATTTAAGGCCTCAGCAGAAGAAGCCAAAGTGTATCATTTATATGCATGTTTGCTATATTGACAGAAATAATACGGTACAAATAAGTGCTCAAAGGATTTAGCAATCTTAGCTGTGCTGGGCTTGAAGGACACAGTATGAAGGTGGTGAGGAACGGGATTCAGACTTGCACGACTGGTTTTGCATGGTTTCTCAGGGCTGCATAATAAAGAGATTTGTGTCCACGTCAGCTGTTTAACTGTTTGCAGCTGCTCTAGTGGTTTGATTTAGATTTTAAAGGAAAATCTAAAGGATCAGAGTAAATGGTAAAAGAAAATGTACTAAAACTGTTTGTTCTAAACTCTGTGATACTGGAGGGTGGAAAGGGAAGTGGTGTTTGGAAAATCTGTCTGGAAACAAGTTATTCTACAAGAGGTGGAAAACTGCACATTTAACCTTTAAAGTCGACACAAAACATAATCTACGCAAACTACTTCATAATGGGATTTCGTTTAGAGAAAATTATTAATTCATTCATTTTCCCTTGGCTTAGTCCCTTAATTAATCAGGGGTCGCCACAGCGGAATGAACCGTCAACTTATCCAGCATAGGTTTTATACAGTGGATGCCCTTCCAGCTGCAACCCAGTACTGGAAAACATCCATACACACTCATTCACACACACATTACGGCCAATTTGGCTTATTCAATTCACCTATAGCGCATGTCTTTGGACTGTGGGGGAGCACCCAGAGAAAACCCAAGTGAACACGGGGAGAACATGCAAACTCAACACAGATATGCCAACTGACCCAGCTGGAACTCGATCCAGCGACCTTCTTGCTGTGAGGCTACAGTGCTAACCACTGAGCCACCATGTCACCTAGAGAAAATCATATGTACACATGTTTTTTATTACTAACACTTCCATTCAAACATTTTGGGTGAGTATTTAAATTAAGAACAAAATCTGCATAATAAAGTGATTATGATGCATAATGTGACCCAAAACGGATGAGTGAATGAACGGATGAACATTTAAAATTGTTTACAACAATTTTGATGAATTTAAAAATACAGCTTGGGTAAACATAAAAGGCTTTATTAATTACATATTTAAAAATCACATGCTTTAAAAGCTAACTTTGGTTAGATTTGGATTTTGGTTTGGCACTAACTTTTGGTTTGATGCAATTTTAAATGGAAGGTCGATGATAAGTGATTACAAATTATTATACTTTGAAAACAAATGTTATTCTTAGAACAGCGGTGCATATAAATTGTTGGATTCCTCATAACTGTGTTTAAAATATACGGTCAATTTGTGATTACTGGCCTTGGAATGCTATAGAAATGCTATGCAATGGAAGCTAACATACAAATATTGTTCTAGTTATCTCAACTAAAGTGAATGATAGAGGTGTGGAAGTGTCAGGTTTCACTTGATTCACTGCACTTTCCCCTTATGCCTGAGGGTAAATGATTAGTACAAAGCTCTACGTCTCTACAAACCACACCCTGATCACCATCAAGAAAGATCAGGTGTTTCCTGGAGGATGTGTCACCCCTTTTTTATTCTACCTGTAATCATTGTCATGACTACTCTACAAGAATGACTGACCACTTTCCTGAATCTCTGTGAAATTGGACACCAGCACCTCACTGTCTTTTGTCAGGAGTGAGGCTTTGTTTTAGAATTTAATTGATGAGCTGTCCCTCAAGACTTCCTGCTAAAGAAATGAACAGAGAGCAGGTGCAGTGAAAAATTGGTTTGCAGCCCCTCTTTTGTAATTTATCTTGTTTATAGGCTGGGGGACCATTGCATTAAGAGAGTTGATAAATAAAATGCACACATTCTATATTTTTGTCTACATTTTCCTTCAAAATGTACTTGCTAGTGTACTTGTATTTGTTGAAGTTTTCATGTATTCATTTTAGACATAGCCCATGGGTTGGATTAAGATTTAAAGGTGCAGCAGTAGGTGATTGTCTTCAGAAACATCTTTTGTTGTGCTGGTTCAAAGTCTCTTCACAGTCCAATAGTAATAATTGTATTATTACTAATAATATATATATTATATATTATTATATATATTATTATTATTATTATTATATTTTTATAATATGTATTATAATATTTATACACACATACATACATACATACATACATACATACATACATATATATATATATATATTACCATATTGTAAAAAATACTTAACCAAGGTGGAAAACAAACCACATTTAACAGGAAAATACACTTTTTTTTTTTTTTATTCTGCATTTACTAGGAATTTCTGAGTGACAATAGTTTTAATATATACTGCCATTGAAGAGATGAAACTAGAATTTCTCACAAGTCATTTCCTAAAAAACTGCTTTAAATCAGAATTACAAAACTCAAAGAGGTACAGTATGTCGTTTCCTTATACAAAAAGGAAATGCATCTTGGATTTCTGTCTAGTGTTCATGAAGATTATTTTCTGCATCAGTAACCTTAGCAGTGGCATTAGCAGAGCCGTGAGAGGAGGGAGTGTGATCACACATCCAGCCCTCTGCTCTGCTCCCCTGGGACCAACATACTACTTGTTTACCTGCCCAGAGACACTGAGATACTGGATAATCCAGGAGAACACAAGACATTACACCAAAAAATAATGGAGAATGAAAATATTACAGGGGAGTTTTTCTTAAAACAGCATGGCAGAAAAAAGAACTGCTTACACTGTAAAAAAAAATCCACTAATTAACAGGTTCTGTATTATTTCATTATTAACAGTTTTTTTATGGTCATGAATTTGCATAATGTAGGGGGGTGAACCTATGCTGGTCTCGTGGTTCAGTTCTGTTCAATTTGATATTAGTGTACATTGATGATGCTTTCCATACACAGCTTTTTGCTTTACTTTACAACACTTTTAATACAAGCAGACAGATATATTATGAACTGTATTTTTAACTGTACTTGCTCAAATAAAACACTTTTTTTGAATGTATCAAACAGGCACAGAAGTAAACAGGAGAATTTAGAGCATGTCACAAAAGTAAATAATATTCCTGCTTGATTTTTGAGCACTGTTGAGCAAATTCTTTAACACCTATGTTCGACCATTGTGTTTACGCACTCTACAGAAATGGCTGTGATTGGCTCTAACCATCTAAATGCCATTGAAGATTGTCAAGTAGAGAAAACTGCCTTATGTGGGCACACTCGTGCCGGGATCTAACATATTACAAAACGTTACATCAGAGAGATGAAGCTTCAACCTCACTAGTTGATGCATTCAATGTGCTTTAATAGGAGCACATATGAGATAAATTATGTCATGTCCGGTTATGATATATTACTGAACCAATACCGAATCGTCTGAGTCTGCATCATGGTGCATCAAATAAACAATTAATTTTGTCATCCTTGGCATTGTGATCTTTATCTCTGTCAAATATTGATATTGAAAATTTGAAAAAAAGTGACTTTTAATCACATTTTAGTACTTTGAGACAATATAATGTTAGAAACAATGTTGAGAGAATCAAGTCTGTAAAATAACAGAAAACATACTGCAGTTTAATAACAGTTTTTTTTTACCGTAGTGTACAACACCCACTTAGGCAACATATCATAAACTATTAAAAATGTCATTAAAAGTCACTTTTTTTGCAAACTTTTCAACATCAAAAGTTATTAGAGGAAAGATCGAAGTTACACAAAAGACAAACAAGAATCAAAAAAATACTAAAAAAATTTTAATTTATGGATTTTTTTTTACAGCGTATGAGAGTGTACTTGCGATGCACAAAAAGAAACAATAGCTACATCAAATCTAGGTTGTGCTGGGGTCAGTTCAACAAAACCTCCTGCTGAGAAGGGGGTCGAAACTGCAGCAGGGGTGCATTGTGACCCAAATTAATCCTCTTACTGAGACCAATAAGCAAACAAAGCTTCAGCAACAGGCTATATGTAACTTACACACTCACCACCTTCAAACTAAACATTAATGTTGTTGCATAAAAAAGTTCATTCAGAATGTGTTGTTAAGATCATTTACGATATGACAAGTCAAAAGAATTGTCCTATAACAAAAATTGCAAACAAATTTAATAATATCACATATGTGAAGTAGTTGCCAGGGGAAGGTATTCTAATTTAATCAAGAATCTCATTGGACAAAAAAACTGTGGAGTGCAGGATGGGTCATTAATTTAACTGCTTTATTTTCCCATCCCTGAAGAGAGAATAGAAATGTGTTTATCTATTTGTTTTGTTAATAATAGGGGTATCTAGGGACTTTCATTTAGAAGCTAAAGATAATTGGATAAGGAACCATTAAAACAATAACAATACAGTTTTTCTTCCATTTTCATTTGAGTAGGTCCTGTTTAAGCAAAATTATGATTTATAGAATTCACCCACTAAAATAAAATTCAGTGTAATAATAATATCTGCAATGTATAAATTCAGTCAGGCACTTTTATGACAAGAATCATCTGTTGACATATCAAAATACTCAGCCTCAAATCCCTGCACAAATCCAAAATGCTAATTAATTCAGTTTTAAATCTTTATACTTTTACCCATTTGTGATCAAAAGGTATCTAGATTTATTGAAATAAATTAGAATATATAGTTAATAATTACAATCGCTTACTTTTTATATATTTAAGTACAGGTTAGAAAAAGTACAGTATTTGGCAGAAATATATCCATGATGCTATTATGTAGATGGAATGAAACATTATTGCGCTCATATTTTTACAAACATTAAAAAAACAAGCATTCAATTCACATTTATGTATATAAATAACTTTTTTTAGTGTAAACATGCACCAAAATGAGATATCTTGCTAGGCACTGACCACAAGAAAGAGCACTTTTTAATTAAATGTTAATATTAGATCAACAGCCTTTTTATAATCATCAAGATAGTCTATTAGAAAAAAAATCTGTTGGTAAATTTTATCACTGGAGCTCCGTCCAGATTATCAAAAAGCAGATTGGGAAGTTTAATTAAGAGATGAGAAAGACAAAGTTACCACATAAGACTTTGGGTGTGCTTAAACTAAAAATTAGGTCTGTGAAGAAAAATAAATCCACTTAAGCAAGGATAATGCCTGATGATCTCAACCCCCGCATACACCAGAATGTTGGCTGGCTGTACATTCAGTAGTATTTGTTATCAATGACACGTGGGCAGGGTTCTTATGATGACATTAGCGTTTTTTTATGATCATAAGATAACAGCACACAAGCTAACAACACACTCTCTGTGAAATACTTTTAGGCAGGAATATCTGATAAAAACATAAAAGCCCATATGGTGTAAAAAAATGGGCTGAACAGAACAGTTTACTCAAGGATTGGAGGAAAAAATCCAAAATTATTTTTTGGCATACAAGCCTAACCAACATGGAAAGACTGAGTCACCTGTACTAAATAGCAAGCTACAAGATCCTTCTCTGTAAAATCATATAATTGTAATGTCTCTACCAGAAGTCAGTGTAAGTGATAATAATTAAAAATCTACTCATTACATTTTTGGATCTACAAGACCCCACTACAGCTTTACCTGTCCCTGTAATGGGCTGGATAAAATATTAATTTTAAGCAAAACAATTTCCAACGCCAACCTGATCAAATATTTTATGAAAGGTTTTTTTTATAATAATTGTAAACCTAAAATCTAGAATCATTATTAAAAAAATCTAAACATCACACTTAAAAAAATAAATATTAGCCTACAAATATTTTTCTTTTTTTATTGTGTTATAAATGAATAAAATAAAAACTTCTGTACAACGGAAAGATGCTATGAACATTAAATGTTCTTGAAACCACCAACATCAAGAAAGAACATTTATTATAGTTAATTAATACATTTATTAAATTTATTAATAGTTAGCCAGATAGCATTTATTAAGAATAATAATCTATGACGGGTTTAACTTGAACATCTCAAATGAGGAATTAAACAGGACACCACTGGATGATGTAAAACGATACTGTCGTTGGCTGCAATCTCCAATAAATCAGCAATTATCGTCAACCCCTAGTATTGAAAATGCTGGTCTTTGATAAACGCAAAGCACAACCAAACATATTTCATTTTACTTAATATATAGAGAATTCTGAACCACCATAAAAATCACAAAGTCCCCACAAGAAGAGCTCGTCATAAACACTGTCTTATAACCTAGTAAGCCGTCTATACAGGCAGACTTAATTTGCATCACAGCCGCATTACAACGCGCCTACAGATGCTATCTACATAGGCAGCCAAGTTAGGGTTGAAACACCGCAAACGCCGAAACTACCTACAGACCGAAACCAACAGAAACACACCTGTCCGCGACACTTCCCTGTGCTTTATAGGAAGTTAAAAGCGGTTAAACAGAACTGAATAGAGTTGAAAATGACGATTTAAGGTTTTATGATGTTTGATCTGTTCAATTTAAATATTCCAAGCTAACTTAGTCAAGCTTATCCTTTACCAATAGACTCGTAAACGTTGACGCCGTTTCACATATTACGTTTAACGTTAGCTATTTATTATTGACATAAAACCTATTCAAAACTCACCTTAGAGTAGAGTTCAGTCACAGACATGATCCCAAATACAGCAGCCCACACCTAAACTAGTCACATCAGCACGCGCGAGGTGAAATATTTCCGACTTAATATGATGATATTCCCATCAAGTTTTACAATCCAGCTTCTCTGTGTCCTGTCAGCACTCCATGTCGCCCTATTATGCTGGCTTGTACTTTTGAACTCCTCTGACGGCTAGTGTTAGCTAGTGTTAGCCGCGCCTGATCACGGCAGGTGTTTGTCGGTCTGTCCCCATAATTCAAGTAGAGTTGAGAAAAGCACCTTTCCTCTCTTCCTCCACGTAAAACTCAAGTGACAATAATAGACGACTACCACTTCTCATTGGGTTTTAATAAGGGCTATATCGCTTCGGTAAAATGAGAGAAAAGTATTTAGTTGTCAAAATGCAGGAGTAAAGTTGCTGCCTTCCCTTCTTCCCGTATCCATGGACTCGATCAAGCTGACTGACATGACCGCAGTGGCAGTATGGCAGGCTGTTTTAACATTTACTAAAAAATCGTCCTATTATTAAAGGTGTCCAGCGGGCCTCATGCTGTAAAATCTAACGTTTAGATATGTGTACTGCACAGACAATTGCACAGGCAAAAGGAATGTAATTTTACCCCCCATTAACTTAAGGTGACTATTTATACTTGAAAGAGGATTAATAAGGCGCAGCAGGTAGTGCTGTCGCCTCACAACAAGAAAGTCGCTGGTTCGTGCCTAGGCTGGGTCAGTTGGCGTTTCTGTGTGGAGTTTGCATGTTCTCCCTGTGTTTGCGTGGGTTTTCTCCGGGTGCTCCGGTTTCCCCCACAGTCCAAAGACATGTGGTACAGGTGAATTGGGTAGGCTAAATTGTCCGTAGTGCAGGGATGGGCAAACTAGGTCCTGGAGGGCCGGTGTCCCGCAAAGTTTTGCTCCAACACTAATCAAACACACCTGAACATGCTAATCAGTGTCTTCAAGATCACTAGAAATCTATAAGCAGGTGTGTTTGATTAGAGTTGGAGCTAAACTGTGCAGGACATCGGCCCTCCAGGACCGAGTTTGCCCACCCCTGCCATAGTGTATGAGTGTGAATAAGTGTGTATGGATGTTTTCCAGGGATGGGTTGCAGCTGGAAGGGCATCTGCTGCTGCTGGATAAGTTGGTGGTTCATTCCGCTGTGGTGACCCCTGATTAATAAAGGGACTAAGCCCCAAGAAAATGAATGAATAAAAGACGATAATGAATAATGATTACATCTAAACTTACATATAAATTTTGCTGCTGTCTATCTGCAATTAATATTACAAAATAATTTTTTTAATTCACACACAGTTCTTAATTTTTTTTTTTTTGTAAAATTGTAAGTTTGAAATTAAATTAGTTTAATCACCCTATTTCCCCCTGAATTTTTTATCATTATAAATCCATCCCCTAAATACATGGGGCAGTAAATTGGATTTATCTTAAAAATTCCAATTACATTAAAATCGTCCCTTACTGATATCTAATGCGTTCCAGTATAATGAATACAAATTTGTATTTAATTAATAAGTTCTAGTCTAAAATTTAGTATATTTTTTACTTTAATATTTTTTATTAATTTTTATTAATTCTCTAAACATTGAGGCATTTATTTAGAATTTAGCAATCCAAACATGCTAACAATGTGGGAACAACTTCAACAAACTTTTCTCCATCTTTTTGGAGGTGGTGGTAATTATTCCATCATTGACACAAACACGATTTAGTTTTAAGCTTGTTATGTTAAAAAACACTCACGTTTAAGCCACTGAATTAGTTTAGTCCTGTTATATCTACAAACATGAACAGTATGTTGCATGTTGTTCCTGAGCACTATAGCGCTATAATCATTCATAAAGGTTTTTTAAATTAACAAAGTAAACAGTTGCCTTAAAAATGTATGCTTAGCTAACTAGCACACACAATTTATTAGGTTATACTTCTTAGTATACCACTACTGCTGCTGCCACACCTGCAGTTTTACCCATGTTATTTTTAGCAGTACCGTCCCACAGAAACTATGGGTAGATTCAATGTAAAAATGGCTTGCCATAGTGGCAGAGGCTCATGGATCAACGTACTGTACTATTTACAGTATGTATCCACAGCGACACCCTCTGGTCAACTAAAGAAACTACACTTAAACTCACATTAAGGAATGAGATTATAAACAATCTCTGCTTGTTTGTAACAATAAGACAATATTAAGACCATTTTGATTAAATTAAATACAAAGTGAATGCAATACTAAAAGCACTTAACTCACGGCTGTATGTAATATGTAAATATGTGAATCACAAATATTGATATTTACATAGATTTGTTATAAATATAGTTTTTGCCACAATTAAAAGCCATGAACAAGCCACTTCCTATATTAAATCCTAAAAAGTTCTTGTTTCTCTAATCTTTACTGCATTTTACTTCTTCTGTAGATTTTGTACCACTAGCTTACACTGAAACCTTGGTTAGGCACTGTGTAGTGTGGGTGTTGATAGCTGAATTTAGGTGTCAAGATAAATTGCTTGTGTTGGTGCACATTTGTAAGTCACTTTGGATAAAAGCGTCTGACAATTGCCTGAATGTAAATTTAATGGACAAAAGATTCTGCCTATTTGTTTTGTTTTTATAAATAATGATAACATTATTATCATTATAAATAGAAATTCAATATTTTTTATATTCTATTTACATTTGCCCAACCAAAAAGCAAATAATTAAACCAAAAAGAAGTTCATTTCCGAATCAGGTTCATCTTGTTTTTAGGTATTTTTAATTAATTATCATTTTATTTTATTTAAATTTTGACTCAGTAGATCCAGTCAGATCACTGACCCATATGCATTACTAAATTCATTGTGTTTTTCGGATTCATCTGAGAGAATTTTAGCTCGCACAACTGTTTACTCACTGAAACTCATTACTTTTAACATATTTTTCAGTCCAGCCAGATGTTAAAGCACATACTGCCAAAGCAATCTATCACTCCCACCTAATATACAGTATAGCATAAATATTAAATACATCCACTGATGAAACTCAATGAGCTCTACATATATATATATCTTCAATATGTATCTATTTTACGCATAGAATCTGCCTAGAAAAATCAGATAGCACAAATTGTGTGTTTAGTGTCTCCATCATAAATCAAACACACAAAGCAGAGCAATCTCTCTCTGTTATCTACAAGCTGCAGAGTGGACACAAGCCACACATAAAACTCCAGGCTAAAACATACATTCACAATAAAAGCATTTGTTCACTTAAACAGATGAGTGAATATATTTAGCTGTTTATACTGTATATTTAAATTCATGTATTTATAAGCTAGTAAATCTCAGTGAAATCAAGGAATTTAAACGAACCTACCTTGACATAAAGCTCATGTTCACGCATCTTCTCCTTTATAAATACTTTCCAAAGATGCACTGATCATCAGACTGACAAACTATATTGTATATTCCTCATGTCTTGCTTAAAAAGACTCCATCTTGTAAGCTTGAAACTGGCTTGGGTAAAAGATAAACCTGTCTGAACAGCCAAGTGAGAAAGAAAAAAGTAGACAGAAATGACATCAGACCAATTGCTCCACACCCCTACCACTCCTAGTAAAGGTATTGGGTGTTGACTAACTTCTTAACCATACACAACCTGTGGTGGTGTTAGTAGGCCACTGGAAAATACTAATAGTTTAACCCAGCAGCTTATTGGTCTAAAACCTCATTGCATAATCATAATGGAATCATTGTATTATTGTATTAATTATACAATATTTACGTCTGATCTTTTGACCTTTCCTGGTATTGTGTACTGTGCCTGTTTTTTTAGCAACCATATGGAGGCGTCTCATTGTTTTTAATTAGAAGCTTGCTACTCTTATACACTGAACTGTACAAAGAGGCCATCACATTCTTGAACGGCTTTCTTGAAATAATTAACTTTTCAACGTGTAAATATCTACCTCTGAACAAGATAATCCAGTTAGACTTGTATTTGTCTTTGAATCGAAACTTTGACAAATGGGTGATGAATCTGATCACACAAATGTGTAAAGCAGAGAGGAAGATAAGGATGATATAGTACTTTCAGTTTATTATTTATAAGGGTTTTAAAACTGTAAGATTTGTTGATGATTTCTCTGTCTGCTGCATTAAACAGTAGTTTTGTGAGATGTTATCATAATTTAAAAATAAGAGTATTCCTTGTGAATATACAGTATATTTTAAATAAAAAAATTTTACCTTGCATTTAAGGCCAATAGCACTATTACTACAATCTTCAGTGCCCAGTGGAAATCGATCTGAAATTCATGATCTGATGCTGATGTAAAAAGCTGCTTTAAAATTTCTAAACACATGAAATATTATCATTTAAAGTACTTTAATACATAATATAGAGCAAATCTTATTTTAAATAAATAAGAGAGAGTAAAGCTTATTTAGAATGATTTCAAAAGGATCACAAGGCATGAAAAACTGGAGTGATGATGCTAAAAATTAATATTTTAATCACAAAATTACACTTTAAAATATATTTACACACAAAATAGTTATATTAAATTAAAATAATATTTCACAATCGTACTGTTATCATGTATTTATTACCTAATTATATTGTTTGTTTAATATTATTACACTTAGATCAAACAAATGTGGCAAAATTAATGCATAAATTAAATGAAATAAGGTAACACGGTGGCTCAGTGGTTAGCACTGTCGCCTCACAGCAAGAAGGTTGCTAATTTGAGTCCTGGCTGGGTCAGTTGGCATTTCTGTTCTCCCTGTGTTAGTGTGGGTTTCCTCTGAGTGCTCCGGTTCCCCCCACAGTCCAAAGACATGCGCAATAGGTGAATTGAATAAACTAAAGTGTGTATGGATGTTTCCCAGTACTGGGTTGCAGCTGAAAGGGCATCCGCTGTGTAAAACATATGCTGGATAAGTTGATGGTTCATTCCACTGTGGTGACCCCTGATGAATAAAAGGACTAAGTCGAAGGTAAATGAATGAATGAATAAATGAAATAAAATTTCTTTCAAAGACATAAAAGGGATAGTTCACCCAAAAATCTTTTAATTCACTTATGCTACAACCTCCACTTGTTCCCAAACTGTAAAATGAGATGTAGAGCAAAATTGTTGGTAAGTAATCCATATATTCATCTGTAGCATTTTTGACATATATGAAATTGAGTGGTAACAAACATTCTTCAAAGTATCTTTTTTTGATTAAACAAATTAAATGTTACAAGCTAGGAACAATTTAAGAGTAAACGCTATGTCAATTTTAAATTTTTAGGTAGACAATCTCTTTACCAAGCCTTTGTGATTCCAAAATTTTGATTGGTAATATCATGATTCAGGTTGTAGTGTAAATGAATTCCTTAATTTTCTTTGTCTGTCTTCTTTTTATTCCATTTGAAAATATTTTACAAATGCTACTAATGTGAACAGAACTGGCTGGATTTATGACATCTGTCCACCAGAGCTGGAGCAGCGGCGCTCTGGTCTTCTGAAGGGGTGAACCGCTGTGGTGCTGGATATGGGTCTTGACAGGATGTCCTGAATCTTCTTATTGTACTGCTCCTGGTACATTAGACCTTTTTGGAACTCATACTCTTTCTCAGCTTCTTCTGCTTCACGAATGCGCTGGCGGTACAACATCTGAGCCAATAAATCAGCCTGATACTCCTGAGTGGCTTCCCTGAAACTAGAAATTTGTAAACCAAAATATTATTCTTTTTTGTATGTTTTTAATAGGATGATGAAGTAGAACAGCTTTAATAGTCAACATACTGAGCCTTTTCTTCTTCGTCCAGCAGTTTGTTTGCTTGAATAATTCGGTCAAGCTCCTCTTTTTCTTTAAAAGCCTCTGCCTGCTTCTGCATGTTCACATTCACTAAAAAGAAGAGAGATTACATTTTCATTTTTATTTATTGTAAAAAATATATTATACTGTATGCATTTGGGACAAAGACAAAAACAAAATTTCCCACATACATGTAGACAGACAGACAGACATACAGACAGATAAATAGGAAGACAAATAGAAAGATAGATAGATAGATAGATAGATAGATAGATAGATAGATAGATAGATAGATAGATAGATAGATAGATAGATAGATAGATAGATAGATAGATAGATAGATAGATAGATAGATAGATAGATAGAAAGATAGATAGATAGATAGATAGATAGATAGATAGATAGATAGATAGATAGATAGATAGATAGATAGATAGATAGACTGACAGATGGATGGACAGACAGATAGACAGGAAGATAGATAGATAGATAGATAGATAGATAGATAGATAGATAGATAG
>CAIGQZ010032312.1:6486629-6529639 GCA_903798205.1 Danio tinwini | reverse complement strand
AGATAGATAGATAGATAGATAGATAGATAGATAGATAGATAGATACAGACAGACATATACACAGACATACAGACAGATAAATAGGAAGACAAACATTGACAGATAGATAGACAGACAGACAGACAGACAGACAGACAGACAGATAGATAGATAGATAGACAGACAGACAGACAGACAGACAGACAGACAGACAGACAGACAGACAGACAGACAGACAGACAGACAGACAGACAGACAGACGTAGATAAATAGACAGACATAACAATAAATCTTAACTCTAGAGAGAGTGAGAGTTTTGATGAGGTCTCTTATTTTTCCTATATGTGTATATCTAAACTGCCTGATCTTGATGTATTTTCCTCACACTTCTCCTGGATCTGCAGTCGGAGAGTGTCCATGACGTCCTTCATGAGTCTGTCTCTCGCTGTCTTCTCCAGACGCCACTGCGCTTCTCTGCGGGCCCACGCCTGCTGGAGCTCCGACTCAAACAGCTGCTCTGTCTCTGCTTCCAGACGCTTCTGCTCCTCCAGCTGCTGTGTCAGATACTCCCGGTACCTGCGCTGCTCCTGCTGACGCTCCAGCTGTTCAATTCAGAAAGGAGGAGATCGTTTCAGTTTTTTGGGCCGAACAATTTCTTTAGGTCATGGTCCAGTATGGGCTGAAGTCAAACCTTTTTGAGGACCTCATCCTGCTTCTCATCTTTCTCCTGTGTCAGCAGCTGCTCCAGGATGCTCATATCCAGAGCAAGCTCTTCCTGCCGATCTCGAGTGAGACGCTTCATCTTCAGCCGAAGGGAAAGGTCTAGCTGCTTGCGCTGTTTCTCCTGGTCTTGGAGCTTCTGTCGGTGTTCTCTCTCTGCCTCCAGATGAAGCATCTCCCGCTGGTCTTTCTAAGGAGCACAACATTTTGAAGAGTCAGTATAATGCCTTCAGTTTTTCTTAAATGCTATATTATTTAAGAATATTTGCAATACATTTTTCATTTTAGATTTTCAAAAATTTGCAAGGGAAAAATTCATAACGGTTTATTAACAGTGCAACAAGATTTAATAAGTGTATAATTAATATTTTTTAAATATTATTAAAACATATTCTATTATTTTACTTATATTTCCATTATTTTATTTAAATGTTGTAAATAATGAAATAATAAATAAATAAATAAATGTTTTAAGATTAGCATGTTATAAATGTATGCTTTATCATATTATTTAAGAATATTACTTGAAATATTTAGATTTTACATATATTTTATTAATTCATTTTCTTTTTGGCATAGTCCCTTTATTAATCAAGGGTCACCACAGCATAATGAACCGCCAACTTTTTCAGCATATGTTTTAAACAGCGGATGCCCTTCCAGCCGCAACCCAACACTGGGAAACACCCATACACTCTTTTATTCACACACAGACACTACGGCCAATTTAGCTTATTCAATTCACCTATAGTGCATGTCTTTGGACTGTGTGAGGAAACCGAAGCACCCGGAGGAAATCTACGCAAACATGGGGAGAACATGCAAACTCCACACAGAAATGCCAGCTGACTCAGCCGAGGCTGGAACCAGCAACTTTCTTGCTGTGAGGCGATCGTGCTACCCACTGCGCCACTGTGACATGTAAAATAAATTTAAAATGTATACTTATACTTTATACTGTATATAATATAGCACTACTTAAATATTTCAATATTATTTAAAATATTAATTAACAAGTGTAAAATGAATACCAATTTAATATGTACTATATATTACTCACAAATCTTACTATCGTTTTTAATTTATAACACTACAATATGTTATAGAACCAAAAATATAGCAAGAAATAAAAATAACAAAATATTTTCATTAAAATAAATGATAAGTGATCGTTAATGCTATTTAACTGTAAAAACAGGCACAATAAAGCAAGCATATTTAAATATGTCAGTTAATCCAAATATATCCAACATTGTCTATTTAGCCATTATCATCCTGATCAATTGTGCATCCCTAATAATAATCAGAACTCGGACTGAAAAGATCAGCACCAGTAGCTGTGCCTTCTCCTGCTTCAGCTTCTTGGCCTGGATTCTCTGCTGCTCAGCCATGTCCATCTGTGTTTGCAGGACTGCTTTCTGCTGGAGGTTGTTCTCTCTCTGCCGTTGAAGCTCCAGGTTGTGACGCTCCTCTTTTGCCAGCCTGTCGCTCTCCCACATCTGCGCAAACAGTTTTTCTTCTTGCTCCTGCACCCGTCGCACTTCCTCCTTTGTACGGATTTGAGATTCTCGCTCGGTGCAAACCTGATCCTGTCTGCGCTTCATCTGAAAGGCACGCAGCTCCTCACTCTGTTCACTAAAACACAGCGAGATCCAATATGCTGTAGTTTTGATTAGTTCAATACGGTTCATTGAAAGGCAGTTCTAGACTACAGTAACTGAGCGGCCACTTGTGCTTTTAGGGGCCAAACTTTTATCTCATCCTACTTTCAGGATTATTTAATGTTAAAGTATGTATGAATTTATATTTTCTGTTTGAAAAATGTTAATAAGTGAATAATTGGAGTTTTTTTGTATAATAAATACTTAAATAGTATATTTATATTATTTCAAAATATTAGTTTTATAGTATTACTATTTCTTTATTTAAACACTTCTTTTTTCATGAATGTATATTTGCATTAATAATAATAATGCATTACAATACTGAGGACTACATTTAACACTGCTACTTTCTGAAGTTTATTCAATTTTACATGTGTAATTAATCTTAAATATTATATTTATATTATTTCAAATATTGTTGAAAAAAAATTGGATTTTATTAATGTAATTATTTCATAAGTAAAACATTAATAATACTAAAACCAGTAAACATACATTTAAAGGTAATTTTTGTCCTTTTAAAGGCATTTAAAATTTCTACTAAATAAACATGTTTATATTATACAAAAGTGATTTTTTGCATCTACTGTATATCTGTTTTGTGTCTCACTCTATAATCTAGAAGCTAATAACTTTTTTATGTTTTATTTTAATAAAATGTATTGACTTTTTTAACCCAATAAAGCAAGTTGTTATATGAATGTGACAGATTTTTTTAAGAATATCTGCTGATGTGTTTGCATATTCACTATTGTTTAAAATGTGTCTTAAAATTATAAAAAATTAACAACAACAAAGGTGTAAAATAAGTACACACTATAAAAATTTCAGGGAGTAGCTAAATTTCATAAATATTGTTTATTGTATGAACAGAACTCACTTGTGTTTTTGGTATTCACTATATTTTTGAGCACCAAACCTCCATTAAGTCATGTAATTTAAATTAAAGTACAGACAACAGAAGACTTGTGATTTGTTTGTGTTTTCAGTGTTGCCATGTTCACTTATTATAAGTGTCTATGAGCTTGTTGTTTAGGTTTAGTTCATAAATCAATGTCAGATGTGAATAATGTTAATTTGGTTTTATTTTATAAAGAATTTGGATTTATTGTGAACTAAAATGAACTTTTTCTTGTTTGCTGTTTTTATCACCATGATCTGGGAACACACATAAGTCACGATTCATCGCAATTTCCCTATCACTTCTTCCTTCATGCAGTTTAATATTTCACACGTACACTTTAAAAACTTTTTTTATACTCAATTTGGAGTCAAATATGGATAAACCCAACTGTTGGGTCAAAAATTCAATTGACAAATGTATTCCAAAAATTGGTTTGCCCATATTTAACCCAAAATTGTCATTGGAAAAACAAGAGATATAACATATCTGATTATACATTTAAGAGATCACCCACAATTGAAAATTCTGCCATATTCTTTTTTGCTATGAAAGTCAGTGGTTACAGGTTTCTAACATTTTTCAAAACAACTTCTTTTGTGTTCAGCAAAAAAAAAAAGAAACTCATAAAGGTCTCAGACCAATTGAGGTTCATTAAATAGTGATTACATTTCAATTCTGGGTGAAATATGCCTTTAAATATGATACTGGCAACAATTATCGATTATTCCAGTTTTCCACGATTCCTAATTTAAGGGAGATAGAGGAGTGGCCAAGCATTTTAACAAGCGGCACCTATAAGACCAATCCTGCGTCCAGCCACTAATGATATAAACTCCTACCTGAAAAGTTGATCGAGTTTATCAGCAACAACTCTCTGTCTCTCACTCTCTCTTCTCTCTCGAAGAGTCTTGGCTCTTTCATGCATCTTAGCCTGCCTCTCCAACACTGTCTCCTTTTTTGCCTCCATCTCCTTGAAGAGCTCCAGTTCCTCTGACTCCAGCAATTCACGAAGCCTGTCCAAGAAAAAAACAGACACATTGCATCACAAATAAAGTTTATTTAAATAATTCATGAGGTTATTTCATTCAGACCTTTCCCTCTTTTCATCAATGCCCATCTGGTACTGCTCTAGTGCATCTTGTAGATGTCTGTTAACAGTGGCCGACACCATCCGGCGCTGTGTGTTTCTTTCCCATCGCATTCTCACATCACAGGAGCTTTGATCTTTGGTGAACTCCAGCACCTCGCTCCGCGTTGCCTCCTGCTTCCTTCTTCTTAAAAACGTGTCATCGATGTCTCTTGATAAAGGGGGTCTTGCTTTCTGAAATGTACAAATTTGGGTTGAATTTATAAAAGCTCTATTCATAAAAATGTTTACATTATATATTTTACTGAAAGACAAACATGTTACTGTATATCTAACGTTCATAGATAGACAGACAGACAGACAGACAGATAGACACACAGACAGTCAGAGAGATAGATAGATTAAGTTAGAGATATTTCTCTATGGGAAGACGGCACGTATGATGTACTATAGCATACTATAATATACGAGGCCTAGTAGCAGTTATAGTATGTTTAATTATTATATCATTATTAATATTATTATAGTGTATTTACTATAATATATTCAATTTCAAATATGTAATAAATGTTGGTCAACATAAATAACTCACCAATGCCACTGAATGTGCAGGTCCGGTAATTTCGCGACATCGAATCCTGCTTCTTTGGGCTGTCAACATTGTTATTTTTTTACTTATCTATTTATTTTATTCTCCAAATGTTTCAATAATTTCTCACACTCCAGACAGCTTTAGATAAGATCGGCCAACCCTCTAGTTGTGTTTACGGAACTGAAGAGATGTTGCCATAACAACGAAAAGCGACTCCGCTACATAAGCCTACTTTCACCTCCTTATGTGGTGATAATTATGTTAACTCATGATTGAAAAATATATTTGAAAACATTTTTAAATGCTAGAAATAAATTCTCCATCACAAAAAACTGCCGCGATCTTGTGATTTTGCCCACAAAAAATATGAGTTTGCCGTTTACGGGCTTTTATTTTTGAAAATAAAATAAAAGTCCCACATATATGGTTTATTCATTCATTCATTCATTCATTCATTCATTCATTCATTTTCTTTTCGGCTTAGTCCATTTATTAACCTGTGGTCGCTCAGCGGAATGAACCGCCAACTTATCCAGCATATATTTTATGCAGCGGATGCCCTTCCAGCTGCAACCCATCACTGAGAATAGATGGTTTATTTCATGTTTATTTATTGTGTTGTTCTTCTTATTTATACATAATTTTAAGAACATGAAAACGTAAAACGGTTTCTCATAATCATATTTTGCTTATATTTCGGATGTTTTATTGTGTTGTTGTATACCTAAATGTTACATCGTTGGTTACAAAGAACAAAATCAGAAACTCATTTTACAGTACAATTCGAATGAAACAAACACGATAGGCATATAACATGGATTTTAATAATCTGCTGTTTAATAATTAATCACCTGTGGCTGTTCTAAATAATACTATATAACATAATGTGAAAAGTTGTATTTTTTTGGTTTAAGCTTTTATTTTGAAAATTCTTCTCTCTAAGCGTTTCCGATGATGTCACGTCTCCAGAAGGCGCCAAAGTTTGGACAGACGCGCTTGTATTATTATGTCTGCATAGACACTTATCAAGGGGGTGTGTGCTTATAACAACAAAATACATTAACAGCCCGCTTCACATGGGACAACTTTATCTCGGATACACGCGACGGTATGTTTATTTGAGTTATATTCAAACTGATATTGGATATCAGGTTTGACGTTTCACTGTTTCACCTGCCCCGTAACATTTTGCATGTTTACTGTTTATTTACTCACAACTAACAAATGCTGTATAATTGTTATAGTATATTAGCTTTTGTGTTATGATGTAAAACTGAACATGCTGACTTGCTTTTACAAAGATATTTTGACTTGTGTCGACAGATTACATAATGGCTGTGCCTTTTGTTAAAGACTGGGATGTGGTACAAACCCTTGGAGAGGGAGCATATGGAGAGTACGTGACCAATGCACTTGATGTTCGTGCCATCTTCATCAGTTGCAGTCAAAAAAAATGTATTAATCGACTTGAAATCATTGTAGGGTGCGACTGCTGGTCAACAAGAAGACAGAAGAGGCTGTGGCGGTGAAAGTTGTGGACATGGCAAAAGCCAAGGATTGCATAGAGAATGTGAAAAAGGAGGTCTGCATATGCAAGATGCTTTCACACCCCAACATTGTACGCTTCTTTGGGCACAGGAGTGAGGGGACGACACAGTACATCTTTCTAGAGTACTGTAGCGGAGGAGAACTCTTTGACCGAATAGGTAAATTGACCATTTTGGGTACATTTATTAATTGTTGGATCTTTTTTAAATGTAAAAAAATGATCATCTTAAGCTTTCCTGTCAAAATTGTCCTATTAAAATAGAGGCATTACATTACCAAATATTTTGTCATTTTTTCTGACAGAACCGGATGTTGGGATGCCAGAAAAGGAGGCGCACAGGTTTTTTCAGCAGCTAATAGCTGGTGTGGTAAGATTTGTGATATATATTTTTTTATTATGGTGTGTTTTGTGAACCACTTACTCTTAAAAGTTGCCTTTGTCGTGAAACTTTCTCTATCTCACTTACAGGAATATCTTCACAGTGTTGGGATTACACATCGTGACATAAAGCCTGAGAATATTCTTCTTGACGATAAAGGTACATCTGAATGGTATTGACTCTGTATTTTGACACAGAATGTAATGCAGTGTTCCAGCTGCGCAGATAAATTCAGCAGCAATACCCATGACACAAACACACACAGAAAAGAGTTTTATTATCGATGTGCTGATATGAAATTAGAATATAGACTGCTTGGGAGAGCTGGGCGTCTGTTTGCATTGTCAAATAAATTAATAAGCAAAATAAACAGTCGAGTAAATTAAATAATCCACTTAAAAAAATGAAACAGTGCACATTACTCTAGTAATAGATCAATAAAGACTAAACTAACAGAAACTTAACATTTTTCTGATATTTTACACATGGTGGTCTATGGCATTATCATATTTTGGGGTCTGTGACATCTACAAGAATAATCATCTGTTATAGTTATAGTGGATGGACATTATGCATATTAAAAAAATGCGTAAAATATTTTATTTTATAGTCCATTATATAATATAGACCAGTTAACATGAAATACTTTCTGTGCTATATTTTTAATCTTTATTTATGGTTGTTAGCTCAGGTGCATTAAATGTCATTAAAAGACAAAATAATGTATTGTTAGTTGTTGACATCTCCCTGCATTCGTGTGGGTTTCCTCCGGGTGCTCCAGTTTCCCCCACAGTCCAAAGACATGTGGTACAGGTGAATTGGGTAAGCTAAATTGTCTGTAGTGTATGAGTGTGAATGAGAGTGTATGGATGTTTTACAGAGATGGGTTGCAGCTGGAAGGGCATCCGCTGTGTAAAACATATGCTGAATAAGTTGGCAGTTCATTCCGCTGTGGCGACCCCAGATTAATAAAGGGACTAAGCCGAAAAGAAAATAAATGAATGAATAATTGTTGAAATGAACATTTAATTAAGAGGAATAATTGCTTTAGATTTTTCAGTATTATTTCATCTTTACATGGTAAACTAATGTTAACAGTTGGATTCTTATTATAAAGTGTTGCCAACATTACTACGATGTGTACTATAAATGATTAGTTTAACAATATAATTTTGATATATACTATTTAATTGTGTATTTCCTGTCAGATAATCTGAAGATCTCTGATTTTGGCCTGGCTACCATGTTTCGGCACCGTGGCCGGGAGCGGGCATTGAACCGTCTGTGTGGCACTCTGCCCTATGTTGCCCCAGAGCTGATGTCACGCTCATCGTTTAACGCTCAGCCTGCGGACACTTGGGCTTGTGGCATTGTGCTTACTGCAATGTTAGCTGGAGGTAAGACAACACTATTGATTTGTTATTTTCTTTTTTTTATGAAAATGTTATTACAAAATTTAAAAAAAGCCTAAGATTGTATCTTTAACATTTTATTGCATAGTATTGTGTTGAATTTCTCAACAGAATTACCCTGGGATCAGCCGAGTGAAAACTGTCAGGAGTATTTGGACTGGCTGGAAAGGAAGACCTACCTCACGCCCTGGAAGAAAATTGATGCTGTGCCTCTTAGTAAGCATCTTAGACTTAATTAATATATCAATATTTTAATAATTATAGATTTCACTTTGGCCAAAAAGCAGCCACTCTAAACTACTGCATACAAACATTCAGAACACTTCTGCAGCTCTTCCAGAACGCTGCGGCCAGGATTCTGACCAGAACTAGAAAATCAGAGCACATCACACCTGTCCTCAGGTCTTTACACTGGCTCCTAGTTACATTCAGAATAGACTTTAAAGTATTATTACTTGTCTATAAATCACTAAATAGCATAGGACCTCAATACATTACAGATATGCTCACTGAATACAAACCTAATAGAACCCTCAGATCTTTAGGATCATATAAACTAGAAATTCCAAGAGTTCAGTCAAAGCAGGGTGAATCGGCTTTCAGCTACTATGCCCCTCGCTGTTGGAATCAGCTTCCAAATATGATCAGATGTGCTCCAACATTAGGCACATTCCAATCAAGACTGAAAACACATCTGTTTAGCTGTGCCTTTACTGAATGAGCACTGTGCTACGTCCGACAGATCGCGTTATTGTTTTTTTCTTTTCATTTTTATAACCTGTTTTAACACGTTTATCTGTTTTTAATCATTCCTATTATTTGCTTTTTTATTTTCTTATACTTGTCTTTTTATTCTTGTTTATGTAACGCACTTTGAATTTCCACTGCGTATGAAATGTGCTATATAAATAAACTTGCCTTGCCTCTGATGTTAAGAAGTTTTGTTTGTTTTTGATTAGGTCTGTTGTCTAAGATATTACTGCACAATCCAGAAGACAGGTTCACCATTCCTGAAATTAAGAAACACCGCTGGTTTAGCAGAAGTTTCAAATCAGGTACTGTTTCAAACATCAGCTCTGTAACTCAGCAAGTGTTTCAAGAGCATTTGTGATTGTTTTTCGTCTGAATTTTTGACCACAGCAGTACAACGTCATGGCATCATACCAGCAGCCAAGATGCAACGGGCTGACTCTGAGCTTAGACGAAAAAACAGGTCAGTATGATAAATACATGTGTTGTCTTACTGACTGTTTAGTATCAAGCAAAACTTGAGCTATTTTCTGCTGTAAAGGGCACATCATCACTGCCTGTGTTTCCTCAGTGATGACCGAGCGCAGATCTCCAGCTCTCAGCCTGAGCCACAGGGATTATGGGAGGAGAAGGAGGTTACAGTTCACACTGATGTCAGTGTCAGCTTTTCACAACCAACCTGTCCTGACCACATGCTGCTGGGCACTCAACTGCTTGGTACACCGGGTGCAAGCCAGGTAACATGTTCGATACAGTTAATAAAAATTATACAGTATTTTCCAGAAAAAAGTTACATCTGCTCTAAATTGCATAGTTAATAGTTAGATTAGTTGCATTTTGTAGTTTTTTTAGTAAAATATGCTCCACAATAAAGCTTTTAAATTTCACAGTATTCAGAACAAAACAAACAACGACAATTAATATAACGAATGTATATATATTTAGTTTTTGTTCATGTTCAATGTATTGCCTTGGTTAAAGTGGTTTTATTCCATAGTAACGCTTTAATTTTGTCACATGTAATTTGACTTGTTTTGATTAACAAATTTATTATGGGTATTTTTTCTTTTTCAGAGCCCCTGGCAGCGGCTGGTGAGAAGAATGACCAGGTTCTTTACTACAGAAAATGCAGAGGCATCTTGCATCGCTCTTCGAGATTCTTGTATTGCTTTTGGTCACACATGGAAACAGAGCTGCAATAATCAGGTAAGCAGATAATATGTAACATATTAAGCATTGTAATTATTAAAAGACTAATCTCAAACCATATAATGAGCTGATCTTGTTTACATTCCCTTCGTTAATAGGCTACAGTGTCCACAATGGATCGCCGCAATAATAAGCTAATATTCATAGTGCACGTCCTGGAAATGGAGGAGCGTATTTTAGTTGATTTCCGGCTGTCAAAGGTAAACAAAAAAATGCTGAATTGCTTTTATGCTGTCACTATCAATAAACACAATAAACAAATTGAAATGCAATCAATAACCATAGCATTTTTAAAGTTTAAATAATAAAACTGATTTGATTACTAAAGTTCTTTTCTTTTGTATTTTAGGGGGACGGTTTGGAATTTAAGCGAATATTCCTGAAACTTAAACAGAAGCTCTCTGACATTATTAGCAACCAAAAGGTTTTGCCATTGATTTGATTTATCCACATTTTACCATGCAAAGCCTGCCTTCACGTGTATACACGCACACGCACACACACACACACACTAAATTGTTATATGTTTGTGGTATGTGTTTGGATCTGTTTGTCTGAAGTTATACATGTCTGTTTTTTTGATCCACAACTGAAGGAATGAGAAATTGTCAGGTATAGTTTATCTGTTCATGTTCCATTGCTGTGACCAAGAGGGTTTTTGTTTTCTACCTCCTAAAAAGATTGTAAGGTTCTGAACACAACAACAAAATTGAAAATAAATCCATTTTTAATAATTCTGTTGGGCTTCGGTTTTAAATTATAGAAAAGTATGATCTATAAGAATCAAATGAACTTCCAGTCCTGTTTAGCTTTTGCTTTATTAAAACATTGAGTTCAGAAAATAGTGCATTTTGCTTACAATGCTTTAAAAATATCAAATTGTCACTTGCCTAAACAATCGGTTTGCCTTAACCCTTTTGATGTAAATAAAATCCCTTTTGCTTGTATGTCAGATTGCTGACTACCTTCTTACACAGTGTAGCAAAAAAAATATAGCAATCCAGCTGTAAATTGACAAAACGTGCTTGTGGTTTATCTGACACTTACTTAAATGCTGGACACTTAGTAAACACTTAAACTGATCTTAGTATAAAATTATATTCACAAAATGTAAAACACAATTTTTTTTCTTTCATAGATTTCTTCTATTAATGATGAAAATGTGTTCTTGATGCCCAGAGTGTATTATCCTGTAGTACATTTATGATAGCAAACATGATTATTATCAGCCTCGTATTTAGCTGGAGGCCATGACAGTTATAGTTACGTTGACGGGTTCCTCGCCTGGGGGAAGGTTTGTAGGTGTTGCTGTTGGCCTTGGCAGTGCCATTGATGCCGCTAAAAGAGAAGTTTTTTTTTGTTGTTGAAGTGAGAGAAAACAAGATGTAACTATTTTGGTTTGAGCTAAATGAATAAGGTACCTGGAGTGGCTGATGGGCCTGGCTCTCCTGTACCTCTCTCCCCCTCTGCTGTGCCAGGAACTTCATCCTCAGGGAAATTAATGTTCTCTCTAGACTGGCTATTCTGCCTGGAAAACACAAATAGTAATAGAGTAGTAAAGAAATTTGATAAGGCAATCAAACATGTTTGAAATAACCTTTGTTACATACCTTCCAAATATCAAGTCATGAAGACCTGTGAAGTGTGAAAGAGGCATTAGCACACGGCAGTGCTAAAACCATCAAAATTGTGATTTCTTGAAATCATGCATCACTTACGTGGATTATTGTTGCGGTTCCGTACCACATACATGAAGAGCAGTATAGTGATTATTGTGGCTATGATCATGCCCCCAATGGCTGCCCCGATCACAGCTGGGTAGGCATTGAAGGGAGGGTCGGCTGGAAGACAGCATACCTATTTCAGCTTCACAAAATCCTTGTTATAATAACATGGTGTACCATTATCTGACATTTTTCAGACACTTGTAAAAAAAAAAAGCTTTTAATCAAAAAATCAACTTAAATGAATGTTACCGTTTTAAATAATGGTTAACTTGGATTTACTGGCATCATTAGCATGTATGATCATACTCTCTTCCTTTAGAGATAAGTTATTATCAGACAGAATGAGACAAAGTAATGTAAGGAAAGGTCAAAGTGCAGGTTAGCAGGCAGATCGTGTAAGAGGAAAGGGATAGGATGATGTGTGGGTATGGAAGTGGTCAAATGATTGTGCATTTCACCTGAATGGACAACAAAACAAAGATCAACAGCATTAGAGTTTCAATGAGCACTAAACTTTTCCATTAACATTAAGTAACAGCCTGCTTTTTGTGGAGTGTTTTGATCTAAACGTGATGTATTCTTACTGTATTTTAATGTATATGTAAGTGTTGTTACCTGGGCTCTTTATGTCTGAAGGGTTTCCAATGGTGCGGTGGTTAATGGCAGTAATGCGAAATGCATAGGCTCCATTAGGATCCAGATTGTTTATTTGGAAGGTTCGGGAACCAGGATCCAGATCTACCAGTTTCTGCCAGGGAATGTCTGTGTTTCTTTTCTTTGCAGGTTCAGGGAGCCTCTGCCGTTCAATAAAGAACCCAGTGAGTTCACCTTCAGCCTGAAGCTGCCAGTCTAGGTCAACATCTGTCTTATGACGACTGTTGTAAATGATCCTAGTGATGCTTAAATCTGGGGGCATCGGGTACCCTGAAACAAGACGAACTATAGTCAGTAACTTGGGGGAGAAGGATAAGGAGTTCTCAACTTTATCCCTTGTCATTTACTTTCATGCAAAGTTTAGCTCCAACCATAAACAAACACATTCAAAATAAGCCAATCAAGGTCTCCATGATTACTAGAAAGTTCAGGCAGGCGAGTTTGATCAAAGTTGAAGTTAAACTTTGAAGAAAAAGTGCATCTTGAGGGAAAGTGTTGAGAACATTTAGATCCACGTTCTTAACTACCTTGTAGTTATACTGAGTTTTAAAAGTATGTCAGGTAAACTTTAAAGGTTTGCTTACTTTTCACCATCAGCATAATGGGAATCTCTGCCCCACCCACAGCATTGGTAGCTGAACACCAGTACTGGCCACTGTCTGTCTCGCTGTCTGTTTCCCGCACTGTCAAGTTGGTCCAGGCAGCAGCCCGCTCCAGGACGTACTTCAGAGGAATATCATTCACATGCTGTTTCTGGTTGTTGTACCAGGAAATTTCTGTGACAGGGTAGTTTCTACTCAAAACACAGCTGAGCTGGACATCATTGCCTTCATAGACTGTCATAACACTGCGTTGAGTCACAAGGACCGGTGCCTCTGAAAACAGTAAGACATGACACAATTATAAAAGCATTCTTTTACTATTTTAAGTGCCAAATTATAACAATTGACTCTTTCTTACCCAGTTTTAAAACACACTGTTTGGTCTCCTGAACCAATGGATGTTTTGCATGGCATACAAAGGCCTTGCCACTGTAGGTAGCGCTTGAACGCAGGACCAGGATGTTAGCATTCTCCTCAGATGTGCCTTGCATGTCTCCTGAGCTGGAGGACCACCAAGCTAGTGCTCGAGGAAACCCGCCTTCCCAGGAGCAGGACAGCATTAGGTACTCATTGTTTCGAGTTGCATATGCAGAGCACTTTGGTTCCCCATAGGGCGCCCCTGGGGTCAAGATGTACAAATATTTACCAACCTTTAATTTATCTCAAAGTTGAATAACTGCTCTAAGATTTACACTTACAAGTTTTTACACTGCAGCTCTTAATTTCATTTGAAGCAACGTGTGAGCCTTGGCAGATGAACACAGAGTTGTTCACCGTATCTTGACCTTTCTGAATCTTGGTGATGTTGGTGAATCCCTCACTCTCTTTTTCAAACACATATGGGGTCCATCTCAAAGCGGCTGCAGGGATTCCACCCTCCCAGGTACAGAGAAGGGCCAGGTCAGTGTAATTGTTTGTTGGTAGAATCAAGCAAGTTGGAGCGCCATCTGGTGGATCTGTGGGAACAAAACCATTGTGTAACACAGGGCAGTGAAATGTATCCTGGGTAATTTGGGCCAATTTTGGAAACTGATAGAGGCAGAGAAGCACTCCTGAATTTGAGCTGAGCAGAGAGGTCGGATTAGGTGTCTATTATTTATCTAGAGAGAGGTATGAGGTAGACAACTTCTAGAAAGTTTAAGAATAATGAAATTTTGCTTTGGCATTACCTATTTGGATTTGCCATTATTATTACTTTTTCAATTAAACCAAACTTTAGGTCATATTATAAGAAGGTGTTGCTGTGTCATTATATTGTTAGCACCTTGGTAAAATAAAGAAGAAATTCAAGGCATGAAGGGAGATTGAAGTATTATGACAAAATCAGCCGTCTTGGCCTTTCTCAACTTGTCATAACAGAAACAATCACACCAGCTGTATACCTTCAGCTTTCAGAACTGTCCTTCTCCTCCAGATGCACGTCCACAATCGGCCACTCTGGAAGCCTGACACCTTTGTTTACGTAACTGTCTGTACGTTCATGTGAGTGTGTTAGTGTAAAGGAAAAGGTGTAATAAGAAGCAAAGGCAAGAAATTTCAGAAGGAAACTTGAGGAAGCTGTTGAACTCTATCAGGACAGAAGAAACAGCAAAGATGGCCACCAGATTCCAGGCAGGGTTTTGTGGGAGCACTCACAGTAGACGGTGAGGGTGATGGTTTTCCTGGAGCGGGTGTTGAGGTAAGTGTTCTGAGCCAGGCATGCATAGTGGCCTGTGTGCATGCGTAGGATCTTGGTGATGGTGAATTGCGGACCCGTGAACACCTGAGAGTTGTTGTAGAACCAGACGTACTGACTGGGAGGATTAGAAGAAGCTTGACACAGAAGGGAAACGGTCTCTCTTTCCAGGGCAGAATAACCCCGTTCCGTCACAGAGTAAGGGGTGACATCGATCTGAGGCTGATCTGGACCAACTGGAAAAAGACCCATGTATGTTTACCTAGCATGCTTTTCAAATCACTGCATTGTTTATTTCAAAGAGTACTTAGAAGTCTCTTACAAATGGTATCAAGCCACACTCGATCACTACGCTGCTGGTTGACTTGGTTGCTGGCAAGACATCTGTACCATCCAGTGTGGTTGCGGTTGACATCGGTGAGATTGAACTGGTTGTCATCATAGATTTCAGCCATGGTGGTGAGCTTGCTTTCCCGACTTTCCTGTTCCCATATGTAATTAATAGGCCGTGTGCCATTCTCCAGGCCACAGCGCATGATCATTGACGTTCCCTCCACTGGCGAAGAGTCACTCATCACAATGTAAGGTTTGGTCACTGGCACTGTTAAAATCATTACAAAATGGAACATCAGTCGTGATGGACCTTGAAATAATGGTTATTAAATGATGCAGCACAACCTAAACAATAAAAAAATCTATTTTATATATAGTTGGATAATCTTTCATCACCTATCTAAATATCAAGGTCAATTACCCTTAAACTTAGACAGTTATCGTTCAGATCAGTACTTCGAGATCCTTCGACTACTACTGACCTAGAACACGCAGAAACACATAGTAGTAATACAACTTGGCTCCATCAGGGGTATCATACAGCGCCTGGCAGGTATACACTCCTTCTGCAGCCAGAGGAAGCTTATCAATGGACAAAGAGGCGCTGTTGCTGATTACTGTCAATTCACCCAATTCATTGGCTAACTTCTGTATCTTGGGACCCTTCCCAAAGTTGTACACCACAGCACGGATGGTGTCTGTCCCCGGCTGGGTGAACCCCCAGATGTAGACATCGGGTAATGTGGGGCCACACTCCAGAATCACTCCACGTCCCACCACACCATTGGTCTTGGTCTCAGTGTATACCACTTGTCCTGGGTCCAAGATCTCTACGCCTGGAAGAGCACACGTAATTTAAAATGTACAGTGCTCTAAAGTTTTATTTACAAATATTAAGTTATAAAGGGTACATCACAGGTAGAATACATTTTATATATATAAAAAACATCTGAAGAAGAAATAAATAGGGCTACTTCTAAATTTAAGCCCAATTTACACTAGACAGACATCAACAAGCTGGAACAATCACCAGATTATAGATTACAATCCATCATTTTTCAGACATTCCATCACCTGAAAAGCAGATTGTTGTCAATCAGCGAAATCAAAATCTGACAGACACTAATGGGGGTAACACATTGATCCGACTATACCTGACCAAGTGTTAGGTACCATCGGTCACCGCAGGGAACTGGCCTATAGTTGACAGCAATAAAACAATGAAAATGATTGTTGATATTCTTACCTTGAAGGAGGAGGGGTAGAAATAAAACAGTCAGGCAGATATAAGGCACCCCTAATACTCTGTGGACCATGATGCCATGACTCTCACATGCAGTGCCTTGACCAAGTTGTAAAAAAGCACAACTGTCTTCAAAATAAATAAAAAGTTAGAAATAGCCAATAAATATGAACCAACCGCTCTATGCTCACAATTACGACCAAAGTCTACAGGCTCAATGAGAGAAAGAGGCAGCTGAGTCTCTCTAAACTGATTTGGCTTAAATAATTCACAGACCTTCCCCTCCATAGACAAGAATACAGTGGAGTGGAGTAGAAAGGTTTAGAATGACACAGTGATAGCGGTGTCTCATTTATTATTGACGGTGGCGGGATGGATGGCTGTTCTTGCATTCCATCACCCACAGTGAGGCAGAAAAGCCTCTGATATACTGCTTTCCAACACAACAATTTATTCTTTATATAAATATAGAAAAATAGCCACAAATTATAAATAACAGTGATTTAATAATGACCTAGCAGCATTTATCAGATTATTCATATACAGATTTTGGATTAAAGCTTAAAATTGAACAAATACATGATCTTTTTGATCAGTTGGGACTTGGTGACTTTGAGCATTCAAACAATCAATTCAAACAATGAAAACGTTTTAACGCAGGCTGGATATAAAGCTAGGCCATGGCTAAAGTGCAATTAAAAAGTCTATATTTGGATTTGAGGGTTCACAGCCTGAGGAGATGCACTTAATCACAGATTCCTGCTATTCTCTGAGCTCATCCACTCTCTGGGTTTGAGGTCAGAATTATACAAATGCAGAGGGGTGTGTGTGTGTGTGTGTTTGTGTGTGTTTCCATCCACAACAGCTCAGCCAAGCAGAGGAAACTTTGCCTCCCTACATTCATTCATGAGTTTCTCATGTTACACTACAGTTAAGAATGCAAGAGGGCACAACTCTATACACAGACGCCAATGAAAATGATATGAGATAAGATGTAACTATTGTATATGAATATAGGATGTATTAATAAAATATTTATTTGAGTGTTCTTGCATTAGATTATATCCAATAAAGCTGTTCGTCAAGAAATTCATCAAGTTTGCCAAGCACAACATTATTATTATTTTTTTCATCAAAATATCCAAAAATCACTGGAACAGCGTTATATATTTTACTTATGTACTTACATTATCCCAAATGTTTAACATAATTTTCAAATCCAGTGAAATTTTAACTATGCTAATGACATTCAACCCCCTCAATTTCCTGTTTGATTTTAAAGAAAACATGCAAACACCAAAGACACTTTAACATGTGTTCATTTTACTAGACCGCACTGCAATATAACAGAAACCTTAAATGTATTTAGTACGATAAAGCAGCTCTGCTTTTACTCCATGTGATCATGACTGAAAAAAATGGAAGTGGTCGACTGTGGCATAACAAAAGCTCCTCTGCTTTCTTGCCATGTCACACTCGTCTCTCATCATCAATTGCTTTTGCTTAGACAATATTCAGTAGTAATGGGGAAATGAAGCTTTTTTTCCACACTTTTTTTTATAATTATTTTTTAGGGTTTTTTCACCTTTAATTGGAAAGGACAGTGGAGGTTACAGACAGAAAAGTATTGGGAGGAGAGAGAGGGAAGGGTTGGCAAAGGACTTCCAGCCAGGAATCAAACTCGGGTCGCCATGAGTGCTATATGTCGGTGCACTTAACCACAAGGCCAAAATGTCAATACTTAAATATTGTTTGTTCCATGGTGGGCTTTGCTAAACCGTTCAACAAGAGATTTTTAACTATTATTCCTTTTCATTACACATGTCTTATTAAAATGTTTATAAACTAGTAGAAGACATTTTTTAGTGATTTGCCCCAAACGAAGAACCATTACATTTTCGAAACAGTTGTGACATAAAGAAACCCTATTTACTGAAATCATGTGACCTTGCCAATTTGATATGCACTGTGAACCACTGATTTGAAACAAAAAATTTGCAAAGGCTTTAAAGCTTCATGAAGCAATGGTTTAAATGCAGCCATCACTAGCTGTCAGTGTTACTCTGCATCAAATTACCATAATAAGTTTTGAATTCTTTAGCTCGTCCATGAACATGATTTCTGCACCCTGTCAGATGTAATGAAGATGACAACTCCCACGATTCCACATTTATTCAATTCAATTCACCTTTATTTCTATAGCGCTTTTACAATGTAGATTGTGTCAAAGCAGCTTCACATAGAAGATTATAGTAAATTGAAACAGTGTCAGTTCAGTTTTCAGTGTTTAAGTTCAGTTCAGTTTAGCTCAGGTCAGTGTGGTTTAATAATCACTACTGAGAGTCCAAACACTGAAGAGCAAATTCATTGATGTGCAGCTCTACAGATCCCGAACCATGCAAGCAATTTAGTAACTACATCATCAAAAATACACTTTTGTTTGGTATGAATACATGTCATCTAGAGGCAAAAATGACATGCTTTTAAAACCTTTAAAGTTTTGCAGTATTTTTTTTAATTGGAAGGATGCTATATTTCTTGACATAAACTGACGCTTTTGATTGGTTTTGTCATCTAATGCAATGATATTTAACCCTTATGTACTGTTGGAGATGTTTTCATCTACTCTGGGGTGATTTTAAGTCTTGATTTGGCCATAATTTTTTCAGCATTGTTTCAGCTAGTGGAATGATGTTTGGTGACAAATCTTATTTTGACATATTTAGGCAAATTCTTTGAAAAAAAAAAAAAAAACACAACACACAATATACTCAAGGAAAATTGACTACCATTTTGTTAAGTATGGGATGAATCCACTAAATCCACTGCTGTAAAAATGCACCAGATATTTTTTTTTTTGCATAAATCTGTTAATCAACCTCAGTCCTTATCAAAACTATTAAAACTTTTTTCTTAAATATCGGATCTTAACTCTTTAATTGACAATTTTTTAATTATGTCGCTGATTCAGTGAAAATAAAACATAAAAATGGCTTATTTTCAATGTAAAAAGTAATTATGGACTGGATTTTTTTCTTGATTGTTGGTGGTTTTCCTGTTAGGAAGAGGTAAAGTTTTAATTTTTTCTGTTGATCATCAGTTGGCACCATTAACCCTTTAGATTAGTGCAAAAAAGCTTAGTTTCTGGATTTTATATGGAGTTATATGAAGCATTTTGAGCAGTGCACAAGTATTAAAAGGCCAACATTTTTATTATTGGGGGGTGTTTACGGTTTGAGGTTGTGTTCTGAACCAAGATCAGTTGCTGAACACAAGACAGTCCCTGACAAACTCAAACAAATAGTTCATAATCTAAGCTATTAGCGCAAATCAGCGTAGACAGAAGCAGCTGTGATCTGCATGTTACGTTCACTCCAGATGGCATACAGTATGTCTAAATGCAAGCTATAAATAGGTTTAAATCAGAGTATTATATGTAATCATCATAATCGCTTCCTCTTTGCATTGCATCATCCTATCCTGCTAATATGTAAGAAAATATTCACATTTTTCAATTCATAATCAGCCATACTAAAACTAACCAAAATGAACGATGAAGCTAATATTCGCTTATTGTTTTATTAGTAGAAAAGAGAAACATTCAAACAAAGAAAAAATAAATCACAAGTGCTTAAAATATTCCTTTACATCATGAACAGCTTTTTCAGTACCAGCTGGTCAAGTCAACAACACAAATACACATCATGCTGCAATCCATCACATTTCTGCACATGTACGAACACTCTTTACATGGTTATAAGATCTGCACTGCATTGAAGAACTTTGTTTAGTTGTGAATGAGTGTCACATGGCATAATGTAAACAATAATAAAAGACAAATAACCAAAAAGATTTGCAGTCCTACTTAATGGAATTTGCTGGTGTGCATGTAAAAAACTTCTCACATACATACATGTCTATATATATACAGAATATACAGTAGAAAGATTCAAAAATGAATAATGATTATATCGAGTATTGATCTGTGAAGAGTGTTTGCCAGATCATTGCAAATTTCACAATATGAAAATAGCAACAAAACATATATAAAGTAATTAAACAGTAAATATATAGTATTTATAAAAACTTTGCATATATACAGTTGAAGGCTAAATTATTAGGACTATTTTTCTAATATTTCCCAAGTGCTGTTTAACAGAACAAGGACGTTTTTACTGTATTTCCTATGATATATTTTCTTCTGAAGAAAGTCTTATTTATTTTAGGTTGACTCGGTTAAAAGCTGTTCACATTTTTTTTAATAAGAAATATTTGTTTTGACTGGCTATACAGAACAAACCAATACTGTCTAATGACTTGCCTGGTTAACCTAGTTACACCTTAAAATATTATGTATTGTTATCAATTATGTATCATGGCAATCACAAAATAAACTAGTTATTAGAAATTAGTTATTAAATGGCCCCTATGATGAAAATCTACTTTTGTAAGCTGTCAAATTGGAGTCATATTGGAGTGATATAAACCCAACAAGTCTCTTTTTAAAAAATTTCCTTACATTAAAATAGGACTCAAATCCTGGTGATTTTGAGGCCCATCACAACCAGGTGCCATGTTTCTATAATAACATGTATACATATATCCACAGAACAAATAATCTGGGATTACATTATTTGTTGCAACTCTCTGTGATTATTATAAATTTTATAAGTTTAAAATGTCTTTATAACAGAGCATGTTTGTAAAGACAGTAAAATCGCTATATAATTCTTAACTGCTATAATCACCATGGTCATATGATGTCAATAACACTAATATGTGTGTGTGTGTGTGTGTGTGTGTACTGCAAACGGCATTTCTGTAAGACTCATCATTTCAGAAAGGCTTGAATAAACACTAGCACAAATACATGAAATAAACTTACTTGGTATTTTGGACTAATGGGCTGTGTTTCAGCTTCATCCGTGTCCCTCTCTATCACTGACTGCTGCTTATCTGACATAACACACGATGAGAAGCAGACACATGGTCACTGTGGGCGGGGAGAAGCTGCTCATTTGCATTTAAAGCCACAGGCTACAAACACAGCTACAATGTATTCAGACACCATGATGGGCAGATTCTGGAGGCTATAATAAATGATCTGAGCTGAAACTTTACAGACACATTCTGGAGACACCAAAGGCTTATCTTACATCTGTAAAAGGGGTACCCTTAAAACTATTATGTTTACAAAATGTGTTTTTTAAACAGCACTTGAAAAATATTAAAACATTTACAGGAGGGCTAACAATTTCACCTTCAACTGTATGTATGTATGTATTTATTCTATTTTTAGTTGATATAAACAAATGTTTTTAATCTTTGTTAAATGTTATGATGTTAACTTTTACAGAAAAAGAAATTAAACAAACAGAGCAAATTCCCCAAATGATATTAGCCAATTAACATTATGGGCCTGGTGTATATAGATTTTTATTTCATATTGCCATGTAAATGTATGAAATAATTAATAATAGTAAGGATTGAAATTAAATATACAAAAACATTATTATTATAAGTATATAACTCTATATATATATATATATCTGTGTTAAGTTATATATGTTATTTTATATTATATATAAACAAATTATATATAATAACATATATATATATATAATTACTTTATAGACATTATATTTACAGTTTTTATAAACTATGTAAAATGTATTTCTATTGCTACCTTGTAATACACCATTACAAAAAAACAGCTGTTCAGAAATGAAACAAGCACACTCATCCAAAAAATCTAAATAACATGAAATAAATAAAGAAAATGACATGTAACGCACAGCACAGGCCTGTTGTATATGTAGCCCACGGACCACCGACCTACTTTCAAACAAACAAATCAGATTTATTCAGTACATCAAAGCAGAATCCACTCTGATGCTTAAATCTGTAATTATTCCCAGATTAAATCGAAGCAATATTATTATAAAACAAAATGAAAATGCGCATGCCAATCCAATTACACATAGAGAGTAATATATAAAAAAATCCATTTAATTTTTAAAAGTCTGCAGGAAGGGACACAATATAAAAAGATGACAGAGAGAGGCCTTCATACGTACTGCTCTTTGGGAAAGGTGTATGAGGAGACGGGGCCGGGGGGAGTCGGGTAGCTGAATATGGCCGTCTGGTGGCTGTGTTGAGTGTAGGGGTTTTGGGGCAGGAAGGTCAGCGGGGGCTGGATGGGAGGCGAATGCTGCTCCAGATAATCCTCTTTGTTACAGGCCAGCCGGTAGCTCACGTAGTCTGCCGTGTTCGGGAGCTCGTCGTAGAAGCGCCCGGGGCTCTAAGTGAACACACACATACATACACAAGGTCAAACAGAGAGACAAAAAAGAGAGAATAAATGCTGTGTATATTTAATGAGAGTCCTGATATCACACACTCATTTTATTTCCTACTCAGAATACATGAATGTTTAAAAAGTAGCAGAGTTCAAGGAAGTTACGCTGAATTATTGCTAATACAGAATAGAAACACCTTAACTTATATATTTATATATTATATATTGATAATATATATAAATATATATTAATGACAAATTTATTAATGTAAACGTTTTTAACCAGGCAATTTTAACAATTAGCTTTTTTTTTAAACGTTATATCCATATATTTCTTAAATAGATATTATATTATATGTGACTAAAAACATCCCTTAGCTGTTATAAATTCATTGTAGACCATTTTCATCATTTTCTTCAGACCGTTCATTTTCTTTTTGGCTTAGTCCCTTTATTAATCTGGGGTTGCCACAGCAGAATGAACCACCAACTTATCCAGCATATGTTTTATGCAGCGAATGCCCTTCCAGCTGCAACCCATCACCGGGAAACACCCATACACTCTCATTCACACACATACACTACGGCCAATTTAGCTTACCCAATTCACATATAGCACATGTCTTTGGACTTGTGGAGGAAACCGGAGCACCCGGAGGAAACCCACACGAACACGGGGAGAACATGCAAACTCCACACAGAATTGCCAACTGACCCAGCCGAGGCTCGAATCAGCGACCTTCTTGCTGTGAGGTGGCATCGCTACCCACTGTGCCACCCATATTGACAAATTATGATGAGTAAATGATATAGTGTATATATAATGAGTTGGATTTGTAGCATTATAACTGCACAATTCTTAACAAAATAATGCACTCTTCCCACATCTCCTAAATGTTCTAATCCTGTATGGTTGTTGTTTTCTCCAGTAGGCGGCGCTATTTACTCACTATGTCTGAAGCCAAAGGCAGCTGAAGCTGATCATGAAAGCCTCAGTTCCTCCATTCAGGTTGAAGTGCATTAGTGCTTCTTTTGATCTGATAAAATGGTCAGCGGTGATTCTGTGGCTTCACTGAGTGCTGTCTTACCTGGAAGTCATCCGCTGTCTTCTTTTTAGACGACGAAGCCATTTTGTGGCCAGGGGAGGAACAGTTTCTTCAGTAATAGAGACAGAGAAAAAGAGGGTTTCAAGTAATACAATTACATAAAACAACTAACAGGCCACATTCATTTTGTTTTAAGTCTCAGATGCCGGAAACTTAATATAACTATATTATAACTTCATAAAACCTTTATGTAACCATATTATAGCTTCATATAAAAATAATAATACATCATAAGCATAGTCATTAGCAAAGTTTAACAATCTAAACAAGTACAATGTGAATCAAATCACTTTGAACTTCATAAACTTTTAGCAACTTTCAAAACTTAAAAAATTATTAATTATTTATATTATAATTTAATAACATATTACAATTAGCATTATATGTAATTACATTATTATATTCTTCAATATATATTAAAAATTATTGTTATATCTACATGTACTTCTGTTTATTCATAGAAAACTTTTAGAACAATCTAATACATAATTATTTTTTATATTAATATAGATTGTTAGTACTATATATAAATTATGACATAGTTACATCAACAAGCAATTTTTTTTACCAGAAATTTCTCAAAAGATAGTAAGACAATGTACAAGAGGCATCGTTGTGGAAAAAATATTTCTTTAAGTAAGAGTATTTCTTTAAGTAACTTTAAGTCACAATTTGCCAAGGGCATGAATAATTTTAGTCTTGACTGTATATACACTTGAATATGTTAAAAAATAATAATAATAATGGTCTAGAACATGTAAAATAAGGAATAAGCAATTAAACATTTTAACATTCAATTTCCTAAGAAGTAAAACTTAGTAATTCCAATCTATCTTTGCCATTGGGACAACTTAAAAAAATCTACAGCTCTTTAAGCAGTCATCTAAACAAACGTACGACTTTGAGTACTTACGAATCATTGTCTGACCCTGCTTGTTTTAGCTGCTTCTGTTTGTTGACCAGATATATAGTTCCAGCTATACTGAGGATGATGCCCAGTGCGATCACCCACCCGAGAACACCCATCACCCTCTCTGCGGCGCTCAGCGGCTGGGGCTTCTCTGTAGGACAAACAAACATTGGCCATCTCTGCGCTAATATCATCCACCATATAAAACCAACACAACATATATCATTTATTTATTTTATTGTTCTACTAAAGAATACAAGTAACTTCGAATGGAGTAGACGAACTGCAAATTTTCATTTCACTTCAAACATTCATACCAACATGCCTCTGAACCATGTCTAACAATAACAAGAATAGCTCTATTGTCTCATAAATAGCACTCTGACAGGAAAAAAATGCTAACAGTTAGCATATAGCTAAGTTAACAACAACGTTACAAGTTTTTTTTAACACCCTCTTGAAAAGTGCTGATTTGATGATGCTAACAGTACTTTTAACCTTGTGATTTTAAATCTAAAAAATGGTCATTTGAATTGTAAGCTAACAGTATTTGCTGATTTAATTAGCATTTGATGATAAGCTAACAGTACTTTTAACCTTGTGATTTTAAATGTAATAAAAGGTCGGTTTGGGGGCATTTACACAGGTAAATACTGTGTATAACATAACTATCACTTCACTTTGAATTAGACAATTCTCTAATTTCAGTAGTTAGCATGTTGCTAAGCTAACAGCTAGGGCTGCACGATAATGGAAAAATCTGACATGGCGATATTTAGTTTTTCTATATAGGGATACAAATACAATTTCATCCTTTTTTTCGGGCTTTATTAGCTCTATTTGGAAAAAAACATTCATTTATAGATTTTGTAAGGGTGTTAATAATGTATAAGAAAAATAATAAACAAACTGCAAGAATAATTACAATAGAGCAAAGAAAAACGTAAAATAAAGAGCGCTTTACAGTTTTCCCAGAAAGTCAAACAGTATTTAGATAGAGAAATTGAATAATGAAATGTAAAATAACATTGTATAGTCTTCATTGCATTAATAATTAAATAAATTTATTCTTCATTAAATTCACAAATGTTGTACATTATTGTGCCTGAATGCTCTACACTCTCTTGAAAAGCCTTTAAAGCACATGCAAATGATAAAGTGTCACTCTGTTAATGGTATACTTTGCAATGACTTCACAAATCTCATGTATTCTCAATTGTTGATCAACTATAAACCCATCTCAACATTGCATGTCCTAAGATGTGACTATTGGGAACACACACATTGTGATATTGATGCTGAAATAATATATAGCGCAGCCCTACTAACAGCACAATAAGCTATATGTGTAAATATACACAGATATACAGTTAAAGTCAGAATTATTAGCCCCCCTTTAAATAATTTTTCTTTTTTAAATATTTCCTAAATGATGTTTTACTGAGCAAGGAAATTCTCACAGTATGTCTGATGTTTTTTTCTTCTGGAAAAAGTCTTATTTGTTTTATTCCAGCTAGAATAAAAGCAGTTTTTAATTTTTAAACATCTATTTTGAGGTCAAAATTATTAGCCCCTTTAAGCTAATTTTTTTTTCAATAGTCTACAGAACAAACCATCATTATACAATAACTTGCCTAATTACCCTAACATGCCTAGTTAACCTAATTAACCTAGTTAAGCCATTAAATGTCACTTTAAGCTGTATAGAAATGTCTTGAAAAATATCTAGTCAAATATTATTTACTGTCATCATGGCAAATATAAAATAAATCAGTTAGTAGAAATAAATTACTAAAACTATTATGTTTAGAAATGTGTTGAAAAAATCTTCTCTCCATTAAACAGAAATTAAAAAATAATTGAGGGCTAATTATTCTGACTTCAAATGTATATGATTCATTGACATCAGCATATATCATTCAATTAAATGCTTAACTCAAGAATGCAGGTCTTCTGGACAAAGTAGATGAACAGCAAATTTTCATTTCACTTTAAACATTCGTACCCAACAAACATGCCTCTGAAACATGTCTAACAATAACAAAAATAGCTCTATTGTACAGGCAGAGTCCTATTGTTTTGTGTTGATGAGAAAAACCTACACATCCGGCTCACATTAGTGTACATGCCCTTCCTTTGTGCAAGCTCATACCAACAAATGCCACTGCCATGAAAGGTATTCATGGGAGATTTCCCTTCGCTCACTGTGTACATAAAACAACAATGATGTCAATGCCAACTAGTAAAAGAGGGATTTGTTCTGGGGTGCTTTAATGGCCTTAAAAGAGATGTTAATGGCTGATCGAAACAGACAATAGTCCACCTCAAATAAGTGACCCACACCACAGAGAACAAGCAGACCGGATGACCCCGCACATACCTTTTTAATGGCTTTGCTTGGAAAAAATGAGCACATTCATTTACTGATTCTGATCAAACGCAACATACTACTCGTAATTAAACAGAGAAGTCTTTAAAATGTTTTTGTTTCCTTGACTGGCTTGATACACGTTTTTATTTCTTACAGCAGAGAATTCACAGAACTTGTGCCTTCACAGCAAATACAAATAACAGCAAAAACAAATACTGTAAATCAGAATATGTTCCTCTCAACATAAGGTTTAACAAATATGGGACTCAAAAACACAATTCCTAAATAAATTAAGCAACTGTACTGCACAATAAAGCACATTTGATGGCTATTGCTATCATTACTGTGAAAATAAGGTCTTCAGTAATCTCTTAAATGAATATAACATATACACACACACACACACACACACACACACACACACACACACACACATATATATATAACAATTAGCATGAAACACATGTATTAAATATTTTGCAGCACATTATATTATGGTTCATTAGTGGAAGCAGCTGCAAAAGACATACATTAATTCATTCATTAATTTTCCTTCTGCTTAGTCTATTTATTCATCAGGGGTCACCACAGCAGAATGAGCCGCCAACTTATCCAGAATGTTTTACACGGCGGATGCCCTTCCAGCTGCAACCCAGTACTGGGAAACACCCATACACACTCATTCACACACATACACTACGGCCAATTTAATTTATTCAATTCACCTATAGCTAGGGCCAAACAGAATCTGCTGACATTTTTTGCTATTTCTGCAGAGAATTTTGTAAAATTTTGAGAATTTATGCGGAATTATTTTGGGAGTATCATAACTAAAAACTTAATGTTAAATAAAAAAATGATATCTTTTAAACTTTTATATAATGTTTACAATGCAAATCCAATTAGATCCACTTCTTTGGTAGCCAAAGCAAGCCTCTCATATAATATATATCTACTAAAAGACAGAAAATATTACTTTACAAACTGTATTGTAATTAAACCAAATGAACAGTTTCCTATTAGTCAATATTATTACTAAAATTTATTTAACAACTAAATAAGTATAAATTTACATATATTTACACAAATAAATAAATAGACTCAATAATGGGTTAGAAATCTGCGGAGATTCCGTGTGGGCCTAGCGCATGTCTTTGGATTGCGGGGGAAACCGGAGCACCTGGAGAAAACCCACACAAACACGGGGAGAACATGCCAACCCCACACAGAAATGCCAACTGACCCAGCCAGGACTCAAACCAGCAACCTTCTTGCTGTGAGGTGACAGCGCTAACCACTGAGCCACTGTGTTGCCAAAAGACAAAAATTGTAGCAATAATTTTACAGAGTGATTCAAAGCACTTATATGGTATAGTGTTTTCTGATTTATTTCAATGTAACTTTATTTTATCTTCATAAGCAAGCCTTATATACTATATTGAAGCCACTAAGACATGCAATACATCTTTGACTAAAAGCTACTACTGTCAGTTTGTTTAATGCTTTTCTCTGAGTTCATATTTATAGGTGGTACTGTACTGTATATGATGTTACATTGCAGGGAAGTATAGTTATTGTATTATGAAACCTGTGATTACAGCAGCCAGAAACTCATTTTTCCACAAAGCAGAAAAAAAACATAATATCTTGACAAAACAAGGTAACGTTTCCATGAATCATGCACAAAATTATATCCACAGTGTAAGACTTTCACAGTTGATATAACAGGTCATAGTACAGTTTTAATTGCTCTTGAGTAAACACTATCCCGAGGCGAAACTGCTTTGTCAATACAACGGCACTGTCAAGACATGTTTTTTCTTCCAAACTTGACATCCATCTAAAAGGACCAGCCTGACAAATGTCCAGTGCATTAGCTCTGTTACCAAACCTAGTGAGTCAGAATTAAATGTTACGGAAAATATGTAATTTAGGACACATTAAAATGCTGGTATATAAATAACACTCTGCTGAGTACATACTGTATATGGCGTGCAATTGTTTTCAATAGCATTTGATGTTAACATGTTGCTAAGCTAACAGCACTATACAAATCATGTTGTTTAACAAGTAAAATGGCATGAAATATAACAGATTTGGAACACCATGATGAGTCAAAATTGTGTCATAAATAGCACTTCGCATAGTAGAATAAAGATCACAATTGATTTTAAACGTATTTGAAGTTAGCACGTTTCTAAGCTAACCACATTATTACAACAACTAGCAGCTGAATATAGTCATCATGAAAAGTGACATGAGAAGATAAGTAAACCATACTTGTATCATGGCAGTCAATCCTCACAGGATAATTAATTTCTCAAACAATTTCAATAGAATCAGCATTTAGCATGATAAGCTAACAGTACAGGTACAAAACCTTGTGATTTAACAACATAATCTTAAAGTGACTGATGTGGGAGAGCATCATAGGACAAAACTCAAGTCATGTGTGTCACATATATAACCCTACACAGAGGAGAATCCAGTTTAAGTATGTCGAGTTTGAGTTAGCATGCTAAGCTTACAGTACTGGTAAAAACTTTGTCATTTAATAAACTAAAAGTACAAAGTGAGCTATTTTTAACTACTATACAGTATAAGGATGGAGAACCTAACTCACAAGTGATTTCAATAGAGTTTGAAAATGATAATGTTGCTAAGCTAACAGCACTTTTAGAAAACCTTGTGTTAACAATATGGCAGAACACAATAAGGATAGCAAAACAGTGGACACCCCGAACAGCAAAACAGAGGTAACAGTTAGCATGTAGCTAAGTTAACAGCAATCTTACACAACTTTGTATTTTTACACCCTAATCATCATAAAAAGTGCTGATTTGAGAGACAGACTGAATTTTATGAAATTAGCATGTTGTTAAGCTAACAGTACATTTAACCTTGTGATTTTAAATAAAAAAATGACCAGTTTGGGGGCACCTAGTAGATTCCTGCTGCAAAAAACAGCTTAAAACAGCCTAGGCTGGTTTTAGTTGGTTGACCAACCTGGTTTTAGATGGGTTTTGGTCATTTCCAGGCTGGTTTCAGCAATTTCCAGCCTGGTTTGGCTGGGCTCCTAGCCTGACTAAGCTGGTCAAGCTTGTTTTAACTGGACATTTCCCAGCCTGACCAGCTAAGACCAGGCTGGAAATGGCTGAAACCAGCCTGGAATTTGCCAAAACCCCTCTAAAACCAGGCTGGTCGACCAGCTAAAACCAACTAACAAGCTAAGGCTGGTTTATGCTGATTTATTCAACAGGGATGAGGAAATACTGTGTATAACATATCACTTTACTTTGAATAACATAGTTGACAATGATGTCCAGTAGTTGGCATGTTGCTAAGATAACAGCACAATAATCTATATATGTAAATACCCACAGATATTTGTTAAAATCATCATTAATATGTCATTACATTTAAATATGTACATCACCTATTTTCAGCATAATAACTTATAAATACATAAAAAAACAAGCATTACTCCTGTCCACCATCTGAAATAATTTTTCCACTTCCTGCTATTTATTGTAGGTAAGTCTATGTGGAGGCTGTCATAAACAACTCACTTGGCTATTAAAGAGAGCAATTTTGATGCAAATTCATCAACATGGCTAACTATTGGTGAATCTCCATGCACATATCATTATTTTGGATTATTTTATATCAGTAATGTTCTCTAGGTCAATCAAATCCATCTTCAGATTGGTTGCCAAGATGCCAAGAAGCGAGCGGGTAGCGGAAGCGGGCCATGCTGAGATCTTTCAGAGTCTAGACTTCTACACATACCACTCTTCTTTAGAGATCACAGAGCCGTCCATCTGAGGAATCATGTCCACTGAGACTTCCACCTCAGATTCGTACTCATAAATGTAAGTCTGCTCATTAAACGCACATCTCTCATGCTCCTCAATCAGTCCCGTTCGATAGGCCTTCATCCTGCTGTCATGGCATGTGTGAAACTCCTGAACGCTCCCTCCTAAGATACTGGAGCCCCTGTAGAGTTCCAGCTTTTTCTCTTCATCAGAGTCATCAGAGAAGGTCAGGCTGTGAGGTAATGAAGGGTGCAACGGCACATTGCCAGCCTTGCTGTAACCATTTCCAAGGATTTGCTTCTTGGTACTGTAATCTCCTTTAAACATGCATCTCCGGCGATACAAAAACACTACGAGGAGCGTAATGGCAGCCAACAGCACTGTGCCACAAACAACAGCTCCACCAATGACGACACCGGCTTGCTGCTGATCCTGAAACACCTGGTGTGGGTAGCTAGGGAATTCTGGGTAAGAAAAGAGATGGTACTAAAGGGAGTGTCGAACAGAGAGGTAGTGGCCTCTGTTAAGTACAACAAAGGTGGGCTGCGTCTGAAACCACATACTTCCATACTATGTAGTACGCTAAAATCAGTATGCAAGCCGAGTAGTATGTCCGAATTCATAGGATTCGAAAATCAGTATGCGAGAAGTACCCGGATGACTTACTACCTCCGGCGAGATTCTGAAGTGTGCATCCCATGCATGTTGCGCTATCCCATGATGCCCCACGAGAGAATTCATGAATGGGAGTGAAGCGATGCAACTGACGCAGGTAGGTCAAGTGACCATAACAAAATGGCGAATGTAGAATGTCCGAGTTCTATTCATACTTCTCACATTCATACTGTATAGAACGTACTTTTCTAACGGCTGACTAGTACGTTTAAATTCAAATGCAGTACCTACTGAGTAGTAGGCGGTTTCGGACGCAGCCTTGATTTGTTAAAGACCTTGTGTGCAGCAACAGCCCATTTTTTATTTATTTATGCATTAAACAGCCCATTTTTTATTACACTTTCATTAAAAGCTTTGGGGAAGGTATACATGTTTATGGTTTTCTTTTTATAAAATATGTTTAGTGAGGCTGCATTTATTTGATCAATAACACAGTAAAAGGATTATATTGTGAAATATTATTGCTGTTTAAAGTAAGTGTTTTCTGCACTTTTAATATATTTTAAAATGTAATTTATACCAGTGATCAGGGATGGGCAGTATGTATAATACATGTATTTCAAATACAAAATAGTATTTTGTGATTTGTATTTTATGGGGTTTATGAAAATGGATTGTATCAAAATACTTTAGTGTCTTGTATTTTTGTATTTTTAAAATACTGTAAAATACTTTGTAAGAAGTCTACATGATGACATCATAAATGCGAACTCTGACTGGTGCTTTCTTAGTGATTTGCCAAGGCTTGCCGCTTGAGATTAGACCAGAAAATTGATTAATATTGAAGAAGGTGGTCAATGCTTGGAGTATAGATGGAAATCATGCAACACACAAAGAAAATAACAGACAAATGTCAGAGGTAGATTTGGGAGCAAGTCTACAATCATTGAAAATAGTGTACTGCACAATGCTAAGATCAATAATATTTAATGGCTGTATAGAGTACAATGCTTTAGCAGGTTTGCTTTAAAAAGGAGATGGACTAAAATATCAGTCCAAAAACAATATCAGGAATATGGAGCCTACAGCACATAATCACTCTCAGTCTCAGTGCTGCAGGTGGAAATGCTAAAGAAATTTAGAAATAAAAAATACCTAAAGACTGTGTACTGGTGTTTGCTAAGGGGTTAAACTGAGTTAAACTAAATCTAAATTTATCAAAAAATTATGTGAGCAAAAAATTCAAATAACCTCGTCATATATCATCCTTTTAAAATATAAGACTGTTAAGGGATGGTGTCAATTTTACTGGCCACCCAATGGATGGTAACAAAATGAAGAGATGGTACTATATTCCAACTCAATATCTCTTCAGTGATTAAAGAGAAGATCTTCAAGACAGGACTTTCTGTATGAAATTTGTGCACAGTTTATAGTAAAATGAAACGAAGATTAATGAATACCTACTCATGTACAGGAGTAGAGGCGAATGAGGTGACAGAAGCTGACTTAAACTTTACTGAGTCAGTTTAATGGTGAAGAGATTGATATGCCTATTGATGGAAGGTTTGAGAAGAATGTCATGCTCTCTTGTAAAAGTATTTTGTAATATTTTCAAAATACAAAATACAGTATTTTATTTTGATACTGCTGTATTTTGTAGTTTATTTTGATACATGTAAAATAGAGGTATTTGGTATTTTATTTTAAAATACATTTCAATGTATTTTTGCCCATTCCTGCCAAAGCTGAAATTTCACTATGATTGATACAGAAATCAATCAGATATGATGAATTGGTGCTTGAGAAATATTTATTGTTATTATTATTATTAGAGTTGAATATGGTAATTCTCCTTAAGATTTTTTGTCAGAAACATGATGCACTTTCATCAGGGGTTTTAAATAGAAATGCATTTATACATTCTGATATAACAGAATGTAAAAAAAGGCATAAAAGCTCAATTTTGACTACACAAGGTCTTTAAAGAAAAAAAGAGGGAGTAGGGATTGGGAAGACTTTTCTTCTTATTTCTTTGTACAATTCACATAGAATTTAATCCCAGGTGCCGTCACTACATCAAAGAAACCGAACCATGCAGCAGGCCAGAAGGAACACACACATACAGTACACCACGAGAACACAGAAGTGAATGTAAACATGCAGTTTCTATAGACCACACCTTATGCAAACAGCATGCAAAGGGAAAATATAATTCAAGAGATCCTCAAAGAGCAGGGTTCATTTAAGAGCCATATGCAGAGTCAACTTGCAGCCACATGCAAAGCATTAATCGAAACCAAACACCACCGAGCTGAAGAAACTAATACAGTTTCAGGCAGCGAGCGTCCCCATTGTTTATTGGCAAAACAATGGTGTGATAATGCGTAAGAGATGTTTCAGAGGCAGTTGAGAGCAAAGACCCACATGCATCTTCACATGCACATAAGCAGTTTAGCCACATGCATTTTGTGTAAATAACGTACCTGTCACAATGACCTCAACGGATGCTGAGCCTGAGCCAATGCTGTTGGTGGCGTCACAGACGTATGTGCCCGCAATGTCATAAGTTACTGGACCTTTGAAGATCAGCACATCGTCTCGAAGTTCTGCTGAACTCGGCAATGTTCCATTTAAGCTGGAGGGAGAAATGAACATCAGGTTCTGCTTGAGGTTTCACTGATGCTAAGTACATCTAAGAGAAGCCCAAATGGATTTAATATATTAAAGGAATGTTCTGGAATTATTATGATAAGCTACATTTTTTGTCAGAGAATTGCCAGAGAAATCTTTTTGACTTGACCCTTAATAATCATATTTACAGTAATACATTTAATCAATGGGCAAGGTAGGGTCCTGGAATAAATGTTAAAAATACTAAATTTAAGAAGTATAATTAATAAGAAAAATAAACAAGAATATTTAAGAAAATTATTAACTTTGCATTTCACCAACTAGCAGATTGGGTACCCCAGTATGGGCTAAGAAATAAACAAACAACTGAATTAGCAATTGAAAAGCAACAAATCTGTATTATCATATATTACTTTGATTCATACAAAAGTTATTTTAATATTATGGTAGTTTAATACAATATTCACATAACATATTTGAGCCCTTAAATGTTTTTTTACTTATTTATTTACTTTTCTGGACTTAACACTTTCTGGATTCTCATGTTTAATTGTTTTTCATATCCAATGTAAAAAGCTCTGGTTATCATAGATCTGTGAGTAAATGTGGAAATGTATGCAATAAAAATGTAAATAAAAAAGAAAAGAAAGTGCACTGCATATAACATTGTTTTTAAGGAGAACAAGGTCTATTTTTATGTTCATCAATTTAGTTTAAATAATAAATAAATTAGTACAGTGTTCAAATGAGTATTTATGTAGACTAAACATAATGTATTATGTAGACATACTATCTCCACTGATACAAAGAGATTGTTGGATTGGCATCAGCCAAGCAGGTCAGCTGAACGTTTTCCCTGTTTAAATACCAGTTTCCATCAAAGCCGTCGATTATCACCTCTGGTTCATCTGTAAACAGGAAGTTAAATAGAGCAAATATGATCACTGTAATGGAAAAATAATTTTTTAAACTTTCATGTCATTTAAATGTGTACATATTTTGTGTACAAAACCTTATTTTTTATATGATGATAGTACAAAAAAGTATAAAAACATAATTAAAGAGATTAAAGAATTAAAGAAAATATCTGCCATCATTTACTCACTCTTCACTTGTTCAAAACCTTTTAAAGTTCTTCTTTTGAACACAAAATAAGTTATTTTGAAGAATGCTGGTTGACGGTACACATTGAGTACTTTGTTCCTACTATGGAAGTCAATGGGTAACATCAGTCAGCATTTTTCAAAATATCTTCTTTTGTGCTTTAAAAGCACATGAGGGGAGTTAATGTTCGTTTTTGGGTGAACTATCCCTCTAATTTGAATTCTAAAACTTTGTGTGAACTTGTCAGGTTTGATCAATTAAATTAGAGATGCACTGATGTGACATTTCTCAACCAATTCTGATAGGCTGTTATAATATCTGCCACTGCAAACAGTCTGACTTTACTTTAAATGAATGATAATTAAAGGAATATCTCACCCAAGAATGAAAATTTACTCACTGTTTACTCTCCCTCAGTGAGTTCTAAACATTTATGAGTTTCTTTCTTCTCTTAAACACACAATAAAATACTTTGAAGAAAGTAAAAAACCTGTAACCATTGACATCCATAGTAGAAAAACAAAAACAAAGACTATGCAAATCAATGGTAACAGTTTTCCAACATTCTTCAAAATATCTTCTTTGTGTTCAACAGAAGAAAAAGAGTCTAACAGGTTTGGAACAAGTGAAGGGTGAGTAAACGATGACAGAATTTTCATTTTTGCATAAACTATGCTATTATTTCAACAATTTTGAAAGAAACGCAAAGAAATTTACTTTTAACAGGCGTCCTAACCACCTGTTTATCATTATTATTTGAATTTCTTCTTATTATTTATCAGAGTTGTGTCAGTATATTATTCAATGCAGGATGTGGGCCAATTAATTTTTTTTCAAGGAGATCACCTTAAAGGGTTAATTATCATTTCTTTCTTTCTTACTAACCCCAAACATTTAAACAGTAGTGTACAGTGAGGTTTCTTACACTGAATGTTGAGCGTGACGCTGTCTGTGTACTGTTCGTCATTATACGTGGAGATGCAGGTGAGCAGCTGTTGGTGTATTTCTCGACTAGGAACCACCAAGTAATCACTGCGCACTGTGACAGTCCCGTCAGGGTTGCTGATCTCCTGGGTGTTGGATTCTCCATCTAAATCAGTTTCCCATGTGATCACACTGGCTGGCTTCCCATTGGCAGAAACACATGTGGCAACTGTCATCTTCAGATCTTTGGATCCCGCCACTATGGAGGGTGTGGACAGACTCATCTGGATCATCGGACGAGCTGCAGGACAAATACACCGAAAATCTGTGGATTACTGCTATATTCTGCATCACTGTATATTTTTTACCTTGTGTTGCAATGAACTACATTGTAAAAAATCCTGGGTTCCACACAATCAATGTGTGTTGAGACACAACATGAAGGAATTAAGCAAATGTTTTAGTTTTTACAAATTTAGGTGGATTGAACATGAAATGATTAAGTTGTTCTCCCCAAAAAACTAAGAATTGTGTTGTTTCAACTCATTTTAAATAAGTAGTTTGAACAAACAGCAAACATCATTATTTGAGTGTATATAACAACCAGTTTTTATGTTTTTTCTTCTGTGGAATGAAATGTTTTACTAAATGAAAAAAAAAAAAATTTAAGTTCATGTGACGTCATTAACATAAAATAATCTACAAAATACACTGCATCACAACCTTGGCTCAAAAGGCCAAAGTTTTACACTGCAGTGACTAATGATAAGCGCTGAATTTGTAAGTGGTTTTGCACTGCTCAGGTACTGAGAGTAATCTGATGATTGTGAGTTTGCAATTAATCACTAACGCTTTATCACCAGAGGTTTAGCCGGTTTTATGTAACTAAGATATCTCTTAAACTCTCCCTATTCTAAATCTTGCAAGGACCTTGAACTTGCTCACAGTTCAAATCATAAAAAGGTATATGATTTTTTATATTCTGTATTTCCACCTGGGGGTACTCATCTCGAGACCCTCAGACTATGCAGTGCCACTGATGCGATCCAAGACCAGCGACGAGACGATCCCAAGGTTTCTGGACCAGGCCGTATCCTGAGCTGCTGCTGTGGTGGTCATGATGGTGAGCATGAGACTGATTCCTGTGATGCTCCAAGGACAGACCTGTCTTCGCTGAGGTCCAGCTACTGCGCCTAGACTGCAGCTCTGCACAAGACGTTTGGCCATAGGAGAAATGGTCGTGCCCAACTGAGCCTGGTTTCTCTCAAGGTTTTTTAAATTCTTCACTTTCGCCAATTGGTGAAGTTTTTTCCTCGCCGCTGTCGCCACTGGCTTGCATGGTTCGGGATCTGTAGAGCTGCGCATCGATGGAATTGCTCTTCAGTGTTTGGACTCTCAGTAGTGATTATTAAACCACACTGAACTGAGCTAAACTAAACTGAACTTAAACACTGAAAACTGAACTGACACTGTTTCAATTCACTATAAACTTCCATGTGAAGCTGCTTTGACACAATCTACATTGTATAAGTGCTATACACATAAAGATGAATTGAATTGATTTTATTGCACATTATTTATACTAGTGAAATGCTAACAACATCTGAAGTCATGCTAGCTGTCTGTTTGTCCATATATCAATTTCAAATCATTTCAAACTTCTAGCTTTTACATATACGTATTTTAAAGCTAGACTTTTTTTTATAACTTTATAAACTAGTTAGTGTGTTTGTCTTGTTTTCCAGCATAATATATAAACATCTTTAATTGCATTAAAATAATTGCAAAACATATTTACCTGCAAACCAAAATGACGTAAGCTATTAAGCCTTGTTTTTTGAAAAAAAATTCCAAAAAAGAATTTAAAGAAAGTGTAATTATTGTGTAATTTAAAGAAAAAAAACATTTTCAGTTGTTTTTACAGGCGACGCGGTGGCGCAGTGGGTAGCACGTTCGCCTCACAGCAAAAAGGTCGCTGGTTCAAGCCTTGGCTGGGCCAGTTGGCATTTCTGTGAGGAGTTTGCATGTTCTCCTCGTGTTTGCATGGGTTTTCTCCGGGCGCTCCTTTTTCCCCCCACAGTCCAAAGACATGTGGTGCAGGTGAATTGGGTATGCTAAAATTACCCATAGTGTATGAGTGTGTATGTTAATGAGTGTGTTTCCCAGTGATGGGTTGCAGCTGGAAGGGCATCCGCTGTGTAAAACATATGCTGGATAAGTTGGCGGTTCATTCCGCTGTGGCGACCCCAGATTTATAAAGGGACTAGGCCGAAAAGAAAATAAATGAATAAGTTGTTTTTACGCAAAAACATTCAACTACACTCACTGGCCACTTTATTAGGTACACCTTACTAGTACCGGTTGAACCCTCTTTTGCCTTCAGAACTGCCTTAATTCTTCGTAGCATAGATTCAACAACGTACTGGAAACATTCCTCCGAGATTTTGGTCCATATTGACATGATAGCATCACGCAGTTGCTCCAGATTTGTCATCCATGATGCAAATCTCTCGTTCCACCACATCCCAAAGGTGCTCTGTTGGATTGAGATCTGGTGACTGTGTAGGCCATTTGTGTACAGTGAACTCATTGTCATGTTCAAGAAACCAGTCTGAGATGACTTGTGCTTTATGACATGACATAAAAATGTTATAAAATCAGTCTACGGCCTTTCATAGACAATCTAGGACAACATGTTTTTTTGTCTGAAAAGTCTAAAAGTAAAAAAAACGATTACTGCATTGAGATTTAAGAATGTTTAGATTTTTTTTTGTGGAAAAGTTAGAAATACTAGGCAAAAATGTATTTTATGCAGTGCAGATGATATTAGGCATTACATACCAAAAACGGTGAGATTGACCATGTTCTCTCTGTTGCCTGCTGGGAAGGTTGTGTATTCGCAGATGTAGGTGGACTCGTCCGTCAGTTTTAGTCTGTTGAAGACTATGGTAGTGTCCTCCAGGGAAGGCGTGCGCTGGCGGACGGCTGGGTTTTTAAAGCGCACGCGCTCTCTAAAAGGGTTCAGCACCGAGACCCCCAGGGCTGGATTGGCGATGGCCACATTCTGCTTGGTGCCATTGACCAGCTTTTGCCATGTGACCTGGGAGATTTTCACAGGTGGGTTGCTGTTGACAAACTGACATGGCAACTCCACCTGTGAACCCACAAATCCTGCCTTACTGCTCTCCATCTGGACCATTTGGCCATCAGCACCTGGGAAGGGAAAGATTAACAACAATACTCAACTGGATGAACAAGAACTAAAAACAGAAAAAACAATGTTACACAAGAACCTACAGTCAGTTTAATTATGCAGAAGAAATAATTTCAAACTTCTGGAAAACGGATATGCATTTGATGATATACATACACTGCTGTTCAAAGGATTAGGGTCTTTTTTAAATTAAATAAATAAATATTAATTCAAGGGGTGGCACGGTGGCTCAGTGCATAACACTGTCGCCTCACAGCAAGAAGGTCGCTGGTTCGAGTCCCGGTTAGACCAGTTGGAATTTCTGTGTGGAGTTTGCATGTTCTCCCTGTGTTTGCGTGGGTTTCCTCCGGGTGCTCAGATTTCCCCCACAGTACAAAGACTATGATGTGCATCCGGAAAGAATTCATAGCGCTTCACTTTTTCCACATTTTTTTATGTTACAGCCTTATTCCAAAATGGATTAAATTAATTTATTTCCTCAAAATTCTAAACACAATACCCCATAATGACAATGTAAAAAAAGATTTTTTTAAATTGTTGCAAATTTATAAAAAATAATAATAATAATGAAAAATGACATGTATACAAGTATTCACAGCCTTTACCGTGAAGCTTTAAATTGAGCTCAGGTACATTCTGTTTCCATTGATCATTCTTGAGATGTTTCAGCGCTTAATTGCAGTTCACCTGTGGTAAATTCAGTTGATTAGACATGATTTGAAAAGGCATACACCTGTCCATATAAGGTCACAGGGTTGACAGTGCATGTCAAAGCACAAACCAAGCATGAAGACAAAGGAATTGTCTGTAGACCTCCGAGACAGGATTCTCTGGAGGCACAAGGCTGGGGAAAAATGACAAGTTACAGAAAAATTTCTGCTGCTCTGAAAGTTCCAATGAGCACAGTGGCCTCCATCATCCGGAAGTGGAAGATGTTTGGAACCACCAGGACTCTTCTTAAAGCTGACCGGCCATCTAAGCTGAGTGATCGGGGGAGAAGGGTCTTAGTCAGGGAGGTGATCAATAACCCGATGGTCACTCTGTCTGGGCTCTGGCGTTCTTCTGTGGAGAGAGGAGAACCTTACAGAAGAACAACCATCTGTGCAGCAATCCACCAATCCTGTAAGGTAGAGTGGCCAGACGGACGCCACTCCCCACCTGGAATTTGCCAAAAGGCATCTGAAGGACTCTCAGACCATAAGAAAGAAAATGGTCTCTGGTCTGATGAGACTAAAATTAAACCCTTTAAAGTGAATGCCAGGTGTTACGTTTGGAGAAAACCAGGCACTGCTCATCACCAGGCTAATACCATCCCTGCATGGTGCATGGCAGCATCATGCTGTGGGGATGTTTTTCAGCAGCAGGAACTGGAAGACTAGTCAGGATAGAGGGAAAGTTGAATGCAGCAATGTACAGAGACATCCTGAATGAAAACCTGCTTCAGAGTGCTCTTGACCTCAGACTGGGGCGACGGTTCATCTTACAGCAGCACAATGACCCAAAGCACACAGCCAAAATATCAATGAACTGGCTTCACAACTCCATGAATGTCCAGCCAGAGCACAGATCTAAATCCTATTGAACATCTCTGGAGAGATCTGAAAATAGCTGTACACTGTCGCTTTCCATCCAACCTGATAGAGCTTGAGAGCTACTGCAAAGAGGAATGGGCAAAAATTCCCAAAGACAGGTGTGCAAAGCTTGTGGCATCATATTCAAAAAGACTTGAGGCTGTACTTGCTGCCAAAGGTGCATCAACAAAATATTGAGCAAAGGCTGTGAATACTTATGTACATGTGATTTTTTTAGGTTTTTTATTTTTAATAAATTTGCAACAATTTAAAAAAAATCTTTTTTTCACATTGTCATTATGGGGTATTGTGTGTAAAATTTTGAGGAAATAAATGAATTGAATCTATTTTGGAATAAGGCTGTAACATAAGAAAATGTGGAAAAAGTGGAGCGCTATAAATTATTTCCAGATGCACTGTATATGTGAATTGGATGCACTATGGGTGAATTGGATTAACTAAAATTGGTCATAGCGTATGAGTGTGAATGTGGACCTGCAAGGGTATACACTGCCTAAAAAAATACTGTATGCTGGTTAAGTTGGCGATTCATTCCGCTGTGGCAACCCCTGAAAAATAAGGGACTAATCTAAAATAATAATTCATCATTTTATTTAGCAAGAATATATTTATTTAATCAATAGCAACAGTTAATATAATAATAAAGTTACAAAAGAGTCAAATAAACAACCATTTGAACTTTCCATTCACTAAAGAATTCAGATATAATGTCTGTCTGTGTGTCTGTATGAAAATCTATAAATATTTTTAAGATTTAAATTAAATTACATTTATTAAGAATAAAGACTAAATATATTGAGATAATTAAAAATTTTAATGGCAATAACATTTCACACTTTTACTTTTTTTTGACGAATTTATGTTATTCATTACTTAATTATTAAAGCTACCTTACAGAAGTGCTATGTTTGTTAACAGAGTTGTTGAATGTTAAAATAAGGTGAAATAAATAAAAATAAGGAACATCCTGGATCTGTTTCTTTTTATCTATTAAGTATCGGACCGGGTTTCGGTATTGGTATCAAAATCAAATGATTCTGACTCGGACTCAGGCGCAAAAACACCTTATCAGGACATCCCTAAATTAAATGCATTCTTGGTGAGAATTAGGGACATCTTAAAAAAAAGATAGAAAATGCTCCTTCAACCTTTGGATTTTATATACATTTCACAAAGTTAACCAGTCAACAACACTTCTAAACATTGCAAAAGCACACAAAAAAATAATAGGGTATTTATACCCTAATAGGGTAAATTGCTCACTCAGGCAAAAATACAAAGATCCATATAGTAATAAATAGGTATCCTGTGCATTCATAAATGAGGTGGTTAGCTCATTAACTTCTCTAATGGCTGCATTCAGCTTACTAGTGTAAAAAGGTTTCTCTTTCCACTGATACAACAGCATTTAAGAGAAGGAGATAATGAAAAGGTGAAAAGCCTCTTCACTGCACGGCCTGTGGAGTGTAAATACTGTAAGATGCAGCAGCTTCTGCTGACTGAGAATGGGCTTAAATCGAACTGTCTAAAAATAGGAGGGTTTAAGAACCACGTCTACAATAAGATACAGAAAGGTGCTTCTCCTGCTCTGACTAAAGGGTGTCTGTAAACAGAGTCTGTGTTTACCTGCAGGACGGGTGCATGATAGTCCAATCAAAAACCTCCAAACAACCAGAGGAGTCCTATGGTGTTAAACCACTTAAAAACAAGAGACAATCCCTCTCCAAAATAAGGCTGCACTTTAGTGCGCTAAAGTCCCTTATGTAACAATAAACACTGTACTTTTTTCCCTCCTTTGGAGAAAATTCTATAGTTGTTTTTGGAGCAGAAGGGCTCAGTGAGGTCACATGAAGTATTTGTATGTTTTAAGTGATGAAAAAAATGTGGAATTCAAAACACATGCTACTTATATTTATATCCTTTTGTGACTGAAACATGCTAAAAAAAA
>CAIGQZ010032312.1:6469002-6486229 GCA_903798205.1 Danio tinwini | reverse complement strand
ATATATATATATATATATACATACACACACACACACAAATTGAAACATCAAATAACTATTAAATCATGCTATGATTGATAACTATTAAATGTGCTATTTTAGCATAACTAGATAGTATTGTACTTATTATTAAATTCACATTTGTTTTTATTAAGGTTTTAGTATTTTTGTTATGTTTTAATAATAATAATAATAATAATAATAATAATAATAATAACAAAAACAACAAATAATACAAAAATACACTAAAATGCGAATGATAATATATAAAAGTTATTTTTTTAAATACAAAGATTTGAAGGAACAAATTGTTTAAATTTAAACAATAAAAATAAAATTGAAAATTAATAATGTTATTTTATTATTAAGATATATTGTAGTTTTTATTATATTATTATTATTATTATTATTTTGTGTATTTGTCATTTTACCTTTTTTTCATTAGTTTTGTTTAATTATGTTTATATACTTTCATAAGTAATAAAATTTACCTATGATGATACGTTGTTATGTAGTCAGCTATGTATAGCTGGTAGCATGTAGCCACTTCATAAGAATGAATTCCATATATATATATAATGGCTATCCCTTTTAATAAAATCCTATTCAAATTAATTTAACCTGCAATGATCACGGTGTAAAAACACCAAGAGCACAACAAATGCACGAGTCAAAAAACAAACAAAAAAGTCCCCAACAAAGTCAAATGGGCCACTAATGAAATGATTTTGCTAAATCCGATATTGCTTTAAAAAAAAAAGTGCATGTGGCACATCAAGGATACAAATTTAATAATGCTAAATGCAGTCCTTAAGTCTTGGGTCACTATAGATAGGATAAGCTTTAAAAAAAAAAAAACAAAAAAAAAAACAACACCAACAAAATAAATGCATGTCAGTGACAGGAAGAAAGCCTGTTGTGGATTAGAGCAAACCGAGCGAGAGCAGACCCGCTTTCCCAGGCTTTAAGGGCTGTTCATGAAAGCCTGCACAAACACAGCAAAGCCCCGCTGAATGAAGGGCCGCCGGACCACAGGCTACAGGAGGTTAGAGACAGCGGCAGATTACAGCACTCACGATATTGAAGTTCGACCTTACAAAAACACCAGTTCAATGACCAGAGCATGATGCTGCATTATGGACACCTCCATAAAGAGACATATCAGCCAAAGCCATCAACATCCACACAACCTCTGTCATCAACGGATAAACATGGACTCTGCAAATCATTTCATTATTTGGGATCTCCATTAGTCACATTACAACCACATTTAGTGAATGGGACAGGAGTGCATGTGCAGGTCATGATTGACGTTACGTTTTATCAGCCAAAAATTTTAATTCAGGCGTTATTAATTTAGTCAGGAGTTGTTTTAGTGGTGTGTGGCTTTCTTTGTTTTTGGACCACAAAAGATGAAATGTCCAGCTCGCTTTCATTCATAATGGTAGTAAAAAGAGAGCAACATTAAGCTTTTATCCAAAAAAAGGTAAATGTTTAACAGAATAGTTCCATGCAACATGTCCAGTGTATTCCAAAAGTACTGGGGACATATTGCAGGATGAGTGGAAAACAAATCTAAGTTTAATGTATTATTCAATGAAATTGTGACCTTGACTGTTAGACTCTATTAGCTCACAGTTCACGCTGACTCACCCAGAAAAAGCACACAAATACACATAAATAAAAGGTAAATACAAGATAAAACAATGCCTAGAAATCCTCCAAAAATCTGTACATTTTCTTCACCAAGGTCAATATTTCCAGACAAGAACTCCTGATTAAAGATTGTAAGCCTTTATGAGTTTCTTTCTTCTGTTGAACACAAAATAAGAAGAATGTTGATCGCTGGCACCCATCAACTTTCATATAAGAAAAAAAAGATGGAAGTCAATAGAAACCAGCTACAATACATTTTTAAAAATATCTTCTTTTGTGTTTATCCAGCCTGATCTCACGTGAAAACTATTAACGAGAAATTAGTGGCTAATTTGCACAATTCGAGTTTAGTTGTACAAAAATGTAAGATTTTAAAAAGGAGGCGTGGCACCCCACCCACCCCACAACCGTCATTGGGGGATGAGCAAATCATACTAAATTGTACGAATTAGATCGTATGAATTCATACGAATTAGCCATTAAATCAAAAAGTTACGAATTGCCGTGAGATTGCATTGGTTTAACAGAAGAAAGAAACTCAAGTAGGTTTTGAACAATTGAAGGGTGGACAATTTTCATTTTTAGGTGAACCAGTCATTAAAAATCAGAATGACTGTTGACAAATGAACATGAAAGCAATAAATACTTGTTGGGATGTATGCAAAGTAAATTAGATTTGTATTTTATTTAATAATTTTTATAATTAAAGTCTTGGAGTGAAGTTGCATTCTGATAGTCTCATGAACACAATCGTGGTCAAGATCACTCAGTTGTTGTTTTTTTAATAATACATACATTCTATTTATATAATTCATTTGTATTTTGTTTTTAATGCTTACATTGCATGTGTTGGATCTTTTTTTTTAGTTTAATGCTATTCAATTTAAACTTTTATATGAACTAGTGTGACTAGTTTTTTTACATTTCTCCTTTTGTGGTGTGAAATGTAATGTGAGAACAGAGCTGTATCAGTGATTGGAACTCAAGATTCAAATTAGTCTTATTCATGAACAAATTTGTGTAAACTGAATCAACAGTGAAAACTATATTCATTGATTCTTGATTTGGGTATCTCTATGTTGTTTATGTAAATGTAACATAATAAGATGACTGTGAATGCAGCATGATATGATTCATGATATGGCTCATTTCCACTAACTGGTACGGTACGGGTCGATATGGCCGTTTCCACTGCCAAAAGGCGTACCGAACCGAACCGTACCACTTTTTTCGCCACCCTTTCGAAAGGGTACCAAACACGAGAAAGGGTACCAAAAGGGTCCCAAAGGCGGAGCTAGACGTGCAGCTGAACACTATTGGTTTACAGAGATACGTCACGAGCTCACGCAACAAGCCAGAATGAAAACAAAGGAGCCGCCATGTTTTCATACACAGCCGAGAGATTATATATATACATATAATATCATATACTAACGAGCCCTGTTCAATCTGGACTCAAATGAACATTGTCGTCGTCTTGATGAACAGCCACAAAGCCAAAAAAAATGAGCAGATTTTACCCTGTGCCCCGTAGTTTTTACGAGCCAGTCTGAAGCGCGAGCGGTTTTGCGTTTTTGCTTGTGCATGTCGCGTTTCTTTATTTGAAATAACAAACTTCTTGAGCTGATGATAACATGTGCTTGATTACTGACGTGCTTTTGAAACCCGGTCCTGTCAGAAACTGACAAACGCGACAGTGACGCGCCAAAAAAACAAAAGGAGAAGCCGGAAATAAAGGAGCACATTATTTTTTCAGCAAACGTGAACAAACTGCCATGTTTAACTATTATTATCACCTTTTGGACTTTTATGAACTTGGAATGATGGAATTACTTTCTAACAAGAGGCTACACATGCTGCTGAAGATTACAGACACATTTAATCATGAGAGGTTTGTACTGACTAGTCTCTATTTCCAGCTGTTTTGGACCTAAATAAGGACTAAATGTATGCTGTGTGTAGTTTTTCTGTAATTGGTAACATATCGGAGACTGTAAGGGTCTGTATGTGTTCATATATGTTGCATTTATTTATTCTATATAATTGCAGACGTTACAGTAGGCTATTTCACACTGTCATTGATCTGCAGTTATAATCAACTCATGTTCATAGAAAAGTTAGAAATGAACATTTATACACAAGTATTTATGTGTGTAAAGCATCTGTTTTGTGAGAAGTGCTTCTCATATGATATGTGAGCGACCCGTACAGCTTTACTGTAGATATTTTCTCGAGAAAAAATTACGTTGACTGCAACTTTCTGTCGTACACCACGCCCACCAAAAGAGTACCATTGGTACCCTTTTAGCAGTGGAAACGCAAGCCTGATAAAGGTGACCCATACCGACCCGTACCGTACTGTACTGTACCAGTCAGTGGAAACGAGCCATAACAAACTCTAACAAACAACAGAGCGGTGCAGGAAATGAAGCCAGGACCTGGAAGACTAATTCACTGTGGGTTCCCTACACTCTCACCTTATGCACCTTTTAGGTACAACTGTGGACTCTTTGGGTACAAATATGTATCTTTTGAAAAGGTACTGCCCAGTGACAGCTCCTGTACCTTTATTTCTACGAGTGTAAAGACCATCATATGGGGTTTTTAAATGAGGTTTTCAATTATTAAGAAAATAAAATCAGTGATAAACATAACTCAACAATACTTTCACTTTTTGTTCTATGGCACAAATTGCACAGACTTGCACCCTAAATGTTCTTATCTTATCTTAGTTACATAAAATACACATAACGGCTACAAAATTCAGATTTTCAATATGTGTGTGCCTATTATTTTACATTTTAGAGCAATATGCTTAAGTGTTTACAAGTGTTTTGTTTCCCACAGATGTTAGTTTACTCACACTTAACATTGAAAAGTCTCAAGGGAATCCACAGCAAATGATTTATCTAGGTTCTGACATCCACAATTTACAAAGACATAGCAATTAGCACAATAAAATATATGTAAACATCTGAAGAATAAAACAAGTTCTATTTAGTTTATTTACTTCAATAATCTAACTTCACTAATCTAACCTTTCATTTTAACTGCAAATCCATGTTACAAAGAACAAGTGTCAGAGATGAAATTTAAAATCAAAAGTAATCAGTAACTATTAAAGCAGAGATCTTACATTATCAGACTATGTGTTCATCATTTGCCTTTGCTTATTCAGAATCAAGCAAACCACAAAAGCCATTTTTATCACTACAGTCTTCCCAATCATCATAAAGAACCTTTCTGAGAATATTTCTTCAAAGATCCAGTGATACCAAAAGATAGAGATCCTTTTGTGCAACCATTATGTTCCATAAATGTTTGGGATTCTTTAGAGAGTCATAAAAACCCTCAAATAAATTTTAATTGTAAAGTCTTTGTGAACCGGATGGGACTTTTATGAGACTTTATTTCAGTTAGTTGATTTACTTCCAATTGAATATGAATATTGATTAGGGGGTGGGGCTTTTCACACATCATTCCCTTGTAGCAAACTAGTGTTCAGAAGGGCGTGGTTAAGAATATCTGTTGATGTCTACAGAAGCACCGTCAATCCAAACACAGAAGCAAATGCCCAGACTTTTGATTTGAACATTTTTTTCAGAGGATTAACTTGCACTGATTAATTGTTAATCTAAAGATTAACAATGTGCACTATCAAAATTAACATTGTTAATATTGATTTCACACAGACTTTAAGAGTTAAAAATGATAAAAACCCCACATTTCTCTCAAGGACTTACACCTGCGACAGAAACTGCAACAGGATTTGTCATCTGGACCTGATGAGCTGACAGGCTGGGGTGGACGGTGCTTCATACGTCAGCTGTCACGACACTGAGCACAAAGGCTAATGAGAAATGAAAGCCCTCCGTCAACAAAGGGGACCAAGAACACTAAACTGCGGTTCAGCTGTCCGCTCTACTCCCTACATTCATGAGTCAATCCGAGAAGACACAGACATTTCCACACAGCATGCACTGTCAGCTCGGAAACTTGTTCAGACATTTGTTGCATAATAAAAAAGCTAACAGAGTTTCACAGCTGGGCCTCTTTTAACATCAAAAGTTTAGTCGTACTACAATTCTGTCATGACATCTTACTGAGCTTCATGTAATTCTTAAATCAGATTACGTCTTACAGATTTTTTCCTCTTAATTGAAATAAAACAGTGACAATTGTGAAATATAGACTCAGAATCCTAAAAACAGCAGAATTTGCAAGATATAAAGTCAAAATTTCGAGATATAGGCTCAATGAATTATGACAAAAAGTTTAAATTGAGAGATGTGAACTCAGAACTTTGAGAAAAGAGTTGTTTATTGCTGAATTTAAACTGAGATGATCTGCTATGCACTAAAGAAATTAAATTAAATAGTAAATGTGTGCAATTTAGTATACATTAAACTATATAAAGCACACTTGCGACCAAATATGGCGGATCTAGAGCCGCAAATGTCACGTACATCAGACTTTATTTCCTTCTACTCTGTCTGTGGACTGATGAGCTCTGGTCTCTGAGCTGATTAAAAGCTTTGACAAATGAGAGCCACAGTGTCTCCAGCACCTAGCTATCCAAAAGACTGATGAACAGTCACAATCATTTCAGGAGCCGAATGTACAATGTTTACTCAATCTTCTGCAAAACGTGTGTGATTATTACAAGTGTACTAACATAAACTTCACAGATGAGTGTATATAAATGAATAAATGATCTTTTTGACAGCCATACAAAGAGAACAATTTGTCATGCACTCTCAACATCAGAAAGACTACCAAACTCAATACATTATCAAAATAATATTCTGTAACACTTTACAATTAGGTCCCAACAAAGTATTTTCAAGTACTTCATTAGTTTTTTGGGAAACTTTTACTTTACTACATACCAAAACACAATAGGTCACAGTAGGTCAAACAATAGAGGTTTTCGATTTGAGCATGAGCTGATTTTATTCCTTTAGCCTGTTAAGTTGGTTTGGAAACCACACTGACTGAATTATTAATTTCTACATTTAACTGACGACTTCGAGTCAACAATTCACAGACTGAAATGATATAGTGAAAGTGAGGCACCATTTATCAGCTCATGATTTAAATGATCTGGTTAGAGCTAAGCTGCATCCAAAATTGCATACTTCCATACTACATAGTATGCTAAAACAGTATGTGAGCCGAGTAGTATGCCTGAATTGGTAGAATTTGAAAAACAGTATGTGAGAAGTACCCGGATACTACTTCTGGTAAGATTCTGAAGTGCGCATTGGATGGATGCTACGCTATGATGCACCACTTTTCTAGCGGCCGAGTAGTACATTTAAATTCAAATGCATTACCTACTGAGTAGTAGGCAATTTGGACGCAGCCCTAGTCTGTATAATGACTCACTGATTCAATGATCCATTCAGAATGAGTCTTAAGCTATCAAGTCACTGATTTATGTAAAGCATTCAGAGAGTTCAGAAAAAAATCTATAAAACTCATTCATTCATTTTCCTTTTTCCTTTTCCATTTTCCAGACCTATCCCAGCATATGCTTTGTGCAGCAGATCCCTTCCAGCAACAACCCAGTACTGGAAAACACCCATACACCTTCCCGTTCACACACACACACACACACACACACACACACTCATACACTACGGCCAATTTAGTTTATCTAATTTGCTTATAGAGCATGTCTTTGGACTGTGGGGGAAACAGGAGTCAGAATTTTACTGTAAAAATACAACAGAAACTAAATAATGTTTCCAATTTATGGCAAACTACAGTATTTCATTCATTTAAACAGTGTAAATAAAACTAGTACAAATATATATATATATATATATATATATATATATATATTGCATCAACCTACAGTAACCATTTGTCACAAACAGTTTATCCAAAAACAGATAAACATATTTAATAATATAAGGTGCTCTGTGTCATTCACACAACTGCTAAACACCATCATGGTAACACACATGACACTAAAGTAATGCAATAAACATTATTTATCAACATTAGGTGTAACATAAAACTCTAATGCACATCTATAAACAGAGGGAAAAAAGTACAAAAATGTCAACAAAGAAGACATAAAAAAGTAAAACGTCATGCAGGAAGTGTCAAGCAATACATTTACAATTATTCACAGTACAGTATATATTTAAGAAAATTACTCTTAACCTACTGACAGATTTTTAGGCCCAATCCCAATTCTATTTTTGTACCCCTACCCCTTCTCTTTACCCTTGGCTCTTGAAACAGATTGTGAAGAGAAAGGGCTTCAAAATTTACCCCTAAGCAATGAAACAGCACTACAACACCTGCACACGTCATCGCGATCTCTTGCTTCATATGAAATCGACGACAACGACTGATGTAGTTATTCCAGTTGCGGTATTTTTTGGTATTTATCTTCAGAAAAATCACTGAAGGCAATGATATCATGTTATTGTAATGATATAATGTGGCAATAAGATCGTAACGTTAACTGTACTGAGCATTTACACTGTGGCCATAGTCATCTATGTAAACACACAAAAACAACATTAATATTATACCAGACACTGTAAAAGGTCATTCCCAGCCACTACACTTTTCTGACAGGGTATTCGAGTGTCACTGAGTGACAGAATGTTGTGGGACTGCTGTATAGGAGTTATTATTAGGCATTATAGATTGCGAAATTTATTGGTTTTTATTTTAGCGTTTTCTTTTTTAAAGCATGACGGTAAAACATGAACGCCGTAACGAATGTATTAATACATATGCTTGTTTGTTGTAAAAAATCATAATAATGACAAAATACTAATTTGTGCATCTCCTTACTTCCGTGTGCAGCCATGTTGTCATTGTAGAGTATTCTGGGAAATTTTCTTACCCTTTGGTTTCAAGTGTTAATCTCCATTTCATGGGCTATCTAGCCCTTCCCATTAGCCTTATGCCTTCAAGCTAAAGAGAATTGGGACACCCCTACACCTTCACGTGAATGCGCAAAACAAGGGGTGGGGGTAAAGGGAAGGACTGAGGGGTAGAATTGGGATTGGGCCTTAATGTCACAATTTTTATAGTTTTTTTTACAGTTAAAATTACGGCTATTTGTACAGTCTGACCTTGATTAAGGATGAATTTGTGTAAATCCCCCTTTTAAATAAATAAAAAATGCAGGTCATGTACAAATAAATGCTTTTGCCCTGTGCTCCTGCACATCCTAAATTGTGAAAAGTCCCTGATCTGCTTGACTGCGTTAGTAGTGAGCATATCTCAGGTCCTCTTTATCTCTAACGCTGAACCTTGTCAATTTCCATAGAAATGTTTAAGAAGGTTTATGATTTTAATACATGCTTCAATATTTCTGGACTTATCGCAGGTCCTTAACAGAGTAAAATGAATTCTGTTCTTTCATTTTTTCCCCCTTTATTAGAATCGCAGTCATGATCTCACAGGTCTGAAACTAAAGAAGTGCAGAACATATTGAAAGCAACGACTGAAAACCGAGCAGAGATAAAAGATGAGATGTCATAGGTTGAGGGGATTTTCACATTCTGCATAGCCCTAACGAAAATGTTAAGCCAAATCTGCGAACTGCTCAAGAAGACTAAAATATATAGCTCGTGCTGCCTTAATTCTTGTGAATGTGCCAAATAGCAATGCTGTCAGAAACACAAAAGCATCAGCATACTGTTGTTTTCCTGAAAGCTGTGCATCACGATACTCATCACAATTTGCTCTATCTCAAAGCACTAGGCTGTTAATCTAAAAGCAGACAGGCAAAGCTGTCCATATCTGCAGAAACACTGAGAATCACTTTAATACAAGCCTCTGTGGCAGAAAAACAGCATTAGAGTCGGCTTCTAATTCAAAAAAATTAATTAATTATTCATGTTTGAAAAATCAGTTTTGTCTGTTCTAAAGCATCATTATATAGTTTCAAAAGATAAAATTTTTGCATTTTTAATTGTTTATTTGAACTTTCTTTGATTTTTTTTAAAGAACTGTCATATGTAGTTAACTGTCATATGTAGTTCACTGTCATATGTAGTTAACTATCATATGTAGTTATATTGCAGTTATTCATAATCGCTTAAAGCTGGTGAATAAAACAAGAAACAGAAGCACATGATCACAGCCTTGTCCATATGTTTGAGAGATTACTGATGTATTGCATGCTGATATTATTCATATTGGCATACTGGCTATTGCAGGGACAACCAATGCAGACCTGTGAACAAATATGTCACTGTCGTGACTTTTCAAACACTTTCCATTCGTTTTCCATTTAAATGACATATAACAAATGTATAGTTATTTAAAATTATTAAACGCCATAGGGAACTTCTGATTATGTTACTAATTGTTGTTTAAATTAGTGGTAAACTTTTCAAACCACTAATAGAGTTGATGATAACAGAGTTGACTTTTCCACCATGCTGCTTTAGCTCAAGATCCTAACCTTACCGGATAACACATGGCGTGTCTAAAATAGAACTTTCTGCATTTTGATAATACTATTTTTAAAAAATTGAATGAGAGGTTCAATGAAAGAATCACAAAATAGAGTTGACAAATAATTAATCTACGATACTATCACTGTGTCCTAACAATGCCTCAATCTTCCAGAGTTTCCCGCCAGAGGAAGCGACATCACCTGAAGCAAGTCACATGTCCTTTTATAACTGATGTAAGATTGTCATGTCTTTTTATAACTAATGTAACAGAGTTGACCAGAATTTCAAGAGTTCACACTTAGCTATTACTTGATAATAATTGCAAGTTTGGCATGCTGTCCCGGGAGAGAACCCTGAGTTCAGTAAACTAGCTATTTCTTGAAGGCTAGGATTCACCTGATTGGTTTAACGTTGATGTGTGATGGGGAACCAGCCATGGTCAATCGTAGCACGTGATCCTCTCAAAATTAGTTTGTTAAACTTCACGTAGGGACAGACACAAAATGTATTTTTATAACTGAAATCACAAATAATCCAGAAAATAGATGTTTCATGCAAATGTTTATTTAACTTAAACACACTAAAAAAGATAAAAAGACTTAATTCATTAATTTTCCTTCGGCTTAGTCCCTATCAGGGGTCTCCACAGTGTAGCCAATTATTCCGGCATATGTTTTACGCAGCGGATGCCCTTCCAGCCGCAACCCATTAATAGGAAACACCCATACACTCTCATTCACACAAACTCATACACTACAGCCAATTTAGTTAATCCAATTCACTTAGGCTACGTTCACACTGCGAGGCTTAGTGCTCAAATCAGATTTTTTTCTCAGATCTGATTTTTTTGCCTAGCTGTTCACACGGTTGTCATAAATGTGGTCAATATCAGATTTGCAGTGTGAACAGATCATGGTCGTAAACTGACCCGCATGCACAGAAGTATAGTTACGGACAGCACAAAATGTCTAATTATGCACACAATGTGTATACTGTATGAAGCACGTTGTCAGATTATGCTTAATATGATTATTGCCCTTTTCACAGACAACTGCGGTGTATTTCATGAACTGTAAAGGGTTGTTCTGCTACTACAAATGTGTATTTCGACATTTAAAACCTAAAATAAGTCCCTTGTGTTTGAAAACACTGATCATTTGTGATTTATGACAACCGCGGCGCGCGTCTGTTTGACCACCGGTGTAGTGAACTCATCAAGGGTTAATGAGCAGCCGCAGACTGAACTGTGAAGGCGGAGTTGGTTTATCTCCGTTTGCAGTTATTTTATTTTACTTTGTTATAAACAACAGACACGTGCAGATGGGGGGTTTGGGTGCTTGAGCTCCTGCTCTTTATTCGCTCTGAGATAATGTTTGTCCTTAAAATTAAAGTGCCCCCTCCTTTGTGCACGGATCCCCTTTCCGCAACACCCCCGACGCTCTTTAGCATCATCCCGTGCCCCGATCGTTAACCAGAGTGGTTAACAAGCACCAGTTTTGTCTTCAAAATCTTTTTCAAAATGACCAACCAACTTTCTGAGTTAAAGTAATCGCCCTGTGTGTTATTCTACTATGCTGCAGAGGTGTAATGATGTTTGCAGCACAGAATGATGACGTATGTCGCTCGAAGATTATGTAAAAGTCACATGAAATCCGACATAACCGTTTACACTGCGGTCCCATTACAAAACATCAGATCTGTGTCTGATTTAAGACTACATATGAAAGTGGCACAAATCTGAAATGAAAAAATCTGATTCCATGCAGTTTGGGCTGTTCACACTGTCAAGACACGAGTCACATATAGGCGAAAAGATCAGATTCGGGCCACATTTGCCTGCAGTGTGAACGTAGCCTTACACTGTGTGTCTTTGGACTGTGGGGAAAACCGGAGCACCCGGAGGAAACCCACGTGAACACGGGGAGAACATGCAAACTCCACACAGAAATGCCAACTGGCCCAGCCAGGACTCGAACCAATGACCTTCTTTCTGTGAGGCAACAATGCTAAACACTGAGCCACCGTGCTGCTTAAAAGACTTTATTATTTCATGATAATTGAATGTAGAGACAATGAAAATCTTATGTTTAGCGATAACATGATATAATTTGCCTTATTTTTCAAAAATTGTTTTATCTCTTGAAAATGCTAAATGTAACCACAATTTTAGAAATCACACATTTGTAGATTATATTAATAATATCACACATACATGGATATTATATCTCACCTTATTGGTAACATTTTTGGCCAATAGTTATCTTGATATATTCCATTTATTTTAGTGAAATAATTACATATGTGGCAAAAAAAAATCTGTACAACAATATTATTTAATCTATATTAATGAATTAATATGAATATTACTGAATATTCATAGCTGAGTGTACTTCAGTCTACATTCTTTTTTATTTACTTTTGAAAGGCTATTAAAACATTATAGATTCAAATATAAAGCATGCATTCTAGTAAGGCTAAAATACAACAACAACAAATATTTTATTTTAGATAATTAAAACTGCATACCTCAAATTGAACTATTAAAAAAAAATCCCAACAGGATCTCAGTGATGCTGAAATACCCCCGCTTCAGGCCCACTTTGGCTCTGTGCTTAACCAGTAATGGTCAGCAGTCTTATAACTCAGTTTATAGCATATTTCAGCTTGAATACTAGTACTGGGTGATGCTAACCAGAGCTGAGCACTACAGCAGTATGATGCCTTAAGCAAGCTATCATACATAATATGATGTGCCAGTAAGCTGCGAGAGCCCTCTTTTTGAATAATAGCATCAGGCAGGGTTATCAGCTTTCACCAGTAGACCTACCATTACATGCACTGACATTGCTCTACAATACTTGAGTCTGATATGTCTCTTTCAGCTGGGTTTAGTGACTTTCTTAAGATGAAATGCTGGATTTGTGCACCCTCAATCAAATCACATGTTCAGAGGATGACAGCCAGACAAGACAAGATCAGTGTTACTTACACAATTTGAATAAACATCACATCTTTTTTTACTGAAGTGTCGTTTTTCCTTTCAGAAAGGCTAGTATGATTGGTTTATTTTTTATATGTAGATATCGGTAGTCGCTATGTGTAGTCTTACAAAATTCAAGAACAGTAAATCATAATAATTATGATTAAAACATGATGCAAGTGGAGAACTGAGATATTAAAAGCAAGACAATGCCATTAGTTGATGGAAACACAGTTTTCACAAAGTGAGGACTTTTGGGTCACTTGAAGTCTTGAGTGGTTGAAACATGACTGCTTTAGTGAAATATATATTTTTTATATTATTGGTTGGACCTACTGAATAAATGTGGGGATGAAAAATTAATAAACTGGAGTATCATGTTCATGAACTAATAAATAAGCAATATGAGAACTGGAACATCACAAAACAGACACAATTATAATGATATGAGGAATTCATTTGTTTACATTGGAGTAAGTGTTGTTTTTATTAACTCAAAATAGTTTAACATATAATATTTTTGACTGAAATAAAGATTACACAAAAAATTAAAGACTGTATGAGAATGAGAATTAGAAAAACTTTATCCAATACTTTTAAATTAAAGAAGAAAAATGATTCAAATTGAATCTATATGAACTAATGCTAAAATGTTAAATATCTATAAAACAAATGCTAAAATAAACAAATGAATAAATATTACATAAATAATATTAACCCTGTTCACACCAAGGGTGATACAGTATATCAACATAGCAAATGCACAACAATGCTTTGTTTATCAAAAGGGCACGTTACCTTTCTATAGACAAATTACCGGTTTGTAAACATTCAGAATGTGCACGCATCGAGGTTGCAGAAAAAAACCTGGAGTGCTAGCATTTACAGCAAGGAAATGACATCTGATGTAGTACAGAGTATTAGAGATAAGTTATATTGATTGCATATTATATATATTTTTTACATAATGCTTTCAGCGTATTATAACAGCTTGTCACCCAGTGATAAGCACAGTTATTCAGCAAAATTACCGTTAAAGTGAGCGGCGTTTGTCTGACAGGTCCAAGTCTTTGAATGCCTCCAATTTTGTTCTGTGTGGTCATGTGCAAGAAAGTCTGTGAATTCTGATTGGCTTCTTATAGGTCTTGGATTTTTTTAGGTCATCAACAGAAAAAGAAACAACATTGCTCCTTCCTTTTTTTATCTGTTAAAGCTGTGTTGTGGATTTCAATATTATCAGAGAATTATAATATTTATAAATTATATATTCTTAAAAATAAAAGGCAGCAGAGTGTTAAAATGTTTACATTAAGCAGGCTGTAAACAGTATTTTATTTTATTTTATGAACAAAGTTGCTGAACATTTGATGATTCTAGCCTCTTTTTTCCCTGGATGAACGTGAGTTTGATATTTTTCACATCCATAAACTCAAAACACCAGCAAAGACACTCAACACATGGAAACACAGAAACCTCACTGCCTGCTAGCAGTGACTGTGTGATTCAGCACTGCGATTGCAGAGCAAAATGGACAACATGCAGCAAGCAAGAATAAATGCTCACAATACACTAGCTGTTTCCATCAAACTATTTTTAAGCACATTTTGAAATATAGCATCAAGAAATGCATAAAGTAAAAAAAAAATGTGAGATGCACAGCAACTTTAAAAATGTGCAATAAAAAACACAAGTTGAATAGGATAAACAATTTATCTGATATGAAAAATTTGCATAAACTATAATGGAAACACATTTACCAAATAAATTCCAGCACATCAAAAAAGCTGTTTTGTTTTAACAGATCATGTGATATTGATAAAAATAGGCACAATGGGGCGGCATTAATGGACAAACCAGTGGGCCGACCACATTGTAAAACATCTGAAATGCAATTTTGGTCACTCTAAAACAGCCATCATCAAGTGTCCATCATCAAGGTTTAGTATTATTGCTTCCAGAAATGTCTTAAGCGGCTAAACTCCGAAAGATCTCATGCCTCCAAAAGCCACCACAGTGTTAATTAATAGATTTTTACAGTGTGGATGGAAACGGTTTTATAATGTGATATTAGTATATCCACACATTCACATCTTTGGATGGAAACATAGCTAATAGCATTGGCTATGTGCAGGGGATGCGCTGGGGGAATGTGATTTTGTTAGAATCACGCCAGTTTGTTTATCAAATAAAGTATATTAAGGCCTTAAAATATTCAAAGTCTAAAAGTTAAAGCAGTTGAGTAATTGATTCAATGAAACATTTAAAATGTGACCTGAAAAAAGAGTTACTGAATGAATCAGTGAACAAATCTTTTTGCTGAATGAATTCAAAAAGTCACTGAGATGAATCAAAATCCCCAAGCACCACCACAGAACATTCTCAATCCAGATTTATCTGATATCCATTACTGATGATTTCTTTTACCCCCACGGCCCTCATTTGCCAGGATGTTGGGTTGGTAGAGTTGAATCGTTTTAGTGATTAGTCCGTCAGCTTAATCACAGTTCATCATTACTCAAGCTCTGGGGAGCTGGCTTATGCCAATGCCATGGTTTTAGTACAATGACCTGTTGCCAGAGTTCAGCCCTTCTACTACATTACCCACGGACTAGTGCATCACATCGCCGTCTAGAAAAGACTCCCTGCACTGGCATGGCAAATGGCCAGAGGATAACAGATGGTGAGAGCGTGTGCTCGCTGGCAGTGAAAGAGGGAGTGCTGATAGTAAAGGGTAGAAAGTGGGTCAGGATCAGCCACAGCAGGACCAGACAACAACGCTTAACACCAGACAGGCCACACACACACACACACACACACACACACACACACACACACATACATACACACACACACTCAAATATAATGCTCTTTAATAATTCTGCCTAATTAGAACTGCAAATGGAGGACTGCATTCATATTTTACTTCTGTTTAAAATATGCAACTTGTGTCTTTAAAACTTTTCTGCACAGCATTTATATTACATTATGCTACATGTTTATAGCATGGAATAAGAAAGTAAAAAGCTACCGTAATTGCAGATTCTCTGATCTCACAGAAAACATGACTTTTTTCCATTTTTGGTGAACTAGGGAGTTATATATGCACATTTTTACAATCTAAACTGTACAAAAACGTTAAAAAGAAAAGATAAAGGGAAAAAAATATGCAAAAAAGTTACTTAAACATAACCATTACTGAGATATAAGCTGCACAAATGAAATCGTACAAAATAATTATTACAAATTAGCTATTTATTTGCTAACCTCAAAAACAGTTTTAGACAAAGTTTAGAATAGGCAGTTTGCATCTTGCAAATATCATAAACTTTATTTATTATAAACTCTACATTGCAGGATGTATAGAGTAAACTCTGATTAAAGTTGCTTTTATCAGAGTATTCTGCATTTCTAACTTTACATTCTGATTTTATATCTCTCAATTATGAGGAATAAAAGTCTAAATGGTAAGGCATTAACTTAGAAACTGACAATTTAAAAGATTTGCTTTTAAATCACAACCTTTTTCTTTGTGTGTTTTCATTTGGATGACTTCTCAGGTGTTTTAAGAGAAGTCCAGCAGGCTGATTTGACAAGTAATTAAAGATGTATATTTATTCTGCTCATTGACATGCATCACATTTCTGATCATTTGAATCATTTTAGAAATTATCTGAGATTTTTGTTAATGCTAATGAAGTTCACTAGCTGCTAAGCCTCCTGCTGTTTCCTTAGCTGTGGATCCTTCTAGATCAAGTTGACATGAAATTTAACAAAACTTCTGTGGTTGTTACTGTCAACTGCTCTGAAATTATACTCAACTTTTACCTCGAGTGACATTAAAGTTTGAGATATTTAAGAAAAATAAAAGAAAAAAACTAAATGAGAGACAATTTATCCAAAAAATATAGGACAAATAGAAAGTTAAGAAAATAAATAAAGACAACATCAATCTAACAACACCTGCACAATCAATATTCAGTTGTAAATTTTTATATAAATTATAGTAAAATAATGACATGCTTAATTATTTGAGCTCGTAAAAAGATGCTTAAAAACAACAAAATTAGTGCATTTGGTCCCATGTAAATTTAATATAATATAATATAATATAATATAATATAATATAATATAATATAATATAATATAATATAAT
>CAIGQZ010032312.1:6436262-6468992 GCA_903798205.1 Danio tinwini | reverse complement strand
ATATAATATAATATAATATAATATAATATAATATAATATAATATAATCAATAGGCCTAAGATAGAGATGGTTATAATATTTCACTGTCTACTGCTGATATATACATCAACAGCGGAGTACAAACAGAACATCAAAAATAATGCTGCAAATCCCACTATACGGATAAATCCAGCACGCTGCACATGTGACTGCTTGAGCTGTTGATTTATTCCCAGACACAATCGGATTGCTTTCTTCACGAAAAACAATCACAATTGACCAGATGTTTCTTAAGAGTAGCGCTTAAAAAAATCACAGAAAGGCCATGAGTTAAAAAGGCAGACTCTGCAGCCATTCACTCTTACATCACCAGCTGACATTCAGATACTACATGCATTGGCGACTCTAGTTCAGTATAACAGCACGTTTAGTGGCAGAACGGATGCAATTATGGCGGTTCATGCTCAACCAGACTCTTGTCTTGCATGAATTAGGATTATATTTCAATTCTGAAAGCTAAAAGCTGTAAAGATAAAGAGAATTACATAGTTTGAAATACTTTTGAACTTTTAAAAGCAACCCTCTGACATATTTGACGCTTCATTATGTTCTTCTCTGAAGGATTACTGTAAAGACACACTGATATTTTACTGATACTGAACTTGTCATCGGTATATGATGTCATCTGGAATATTTTACAGCATATAAGTGTTTGTGTGATTTTTATTTAATATTGTGTTAAAAGCAGAAATGAAATTATGAAAATGTAATCTGAATTAAGAGTATGAGACACAAATAACTGGTATTCATCAGAAAAACAACAATACTGGTAAAAATAAAGACTAAACTACAGGTGTCCAAACTAGAGTATGTGTGCCCATCATCCCATCAGAGAAGAAAGGGAGAATGATGGGGATGGGTTAGAGACTGTCACTTCTAGTTTAATGTAACCTTTTGTTTGTTTTGTTTTATTGATAAGCTACAAAAAGTAAACTAAAATTAATTGTTTTAATTAAATGTTGTAAATAAATCATTTTTTTTTTAAATGTACATACTGTCACTCTATGGATAAAGGACAATGCAATGCAAATGTGATTGTTTATGATTTATTGTAATGTATTATAATAAAAAAATTATACTGCATTAGTTTTTTCTATTTTTTTAATATTATGAAATAACTTTAATGTAAAATAATAATAATAATAATAGTAATAATAATAATAATAATAATGTAATACAATTCACAGCAGCACGGTGGCGTAGTGGGTAGTACAATCGTCTCACAGCAAGAAGGTCGCTTGTTCGAGTCCCGGCTGGGTCAGTTGCCATTTCTGTGTGAAGTTTGCATGTTCTCCTGTTTTGCGTGTTCGCGTAGGTGTCCTCTGGGTGTTCCGGTTTCCCCCCACAAGTCCAAAAACATGTGGTATAGGTGAATTGGGTAAGCTAAATTATCCATAGTGTATGAGTGTGAATGAGTGTGTATGGATGTTTCCCAGTGATAGGCTGCAGCTGAAGGGGAATCTGCTACGTAAAACATGCTGGATAGGTTGGGGTTCATTTTGCTGTGGCGACCCCAAATTAATAAAGGGACTAAGCCAAAAAGAAAATGAATGAATGTAATATAATTTACCTTCGGCCCATGGCTTTCAAAGATATCTGATATTTGGCCCTTCGTATGAAAAAGTCTGGGCACCCCTGGTCTAAACAAATAGTTAGATAAAGGGGTTTCCATCTTTTGTATACGACAGAGTGCCAAATATGGCACCCATCCTGAAATGCTAAAAACAAATGTATATTTTCTTTTATTAAAAAATTAAAAAAAATTGTAAATAAATGAATGTAATGCATGAGAAATATTGAAATTTTGGAAAATAATATCTTTCTGTTCAGTTACATTTTTACTTATTAGTACTGTAGCCCATTTAATCATTTTGCTATTTACAATTACTGGTTAATTAAATTTCATATTTATTTTAATAAAATTTTTGATAATTGATTTATTTAAATCTCACTTAATCATATTCTAAACTTATGAAATGAACAATTATTACATAATCTATTTTATTGTTTATTTGAATGCTAATGTGTGTTTATTTATTAATCTTAAGAACATTCTGTTATTTTAAATAAAGTCTTTAAAAACTATATCATTTTTTATTAATTATGTATTAATTATATTATTTTACTATCATTATTTTAATGCTTTTCTACAAATATTATCATAGCCCCCATAGTACTTCCCTGCGGGGTCCGGAAAATCAGGTACTCACAAAGGAGTAATAGGGGCTCTATTCATATTTTTGAAGAAAAAAAAAAAGCTTTTTTAAAATAAAAAAAAAAACGATCTTTAATGATTTTTAGCAACTCTAACATTTATTTGTTAATTATTACTATTATAATAACAACACTTGAACATATTATTAATAATTATTATTACTATCACTAACTTACTACTAACAATAAACAATATTATTTCATGCTTAAAATCATATACCATATAATTATTATTTTTACAAATATATTTCCTAAATATATTACCTAAGAGTCTGTATTGGACTTTCAGCAGCAATGTTGGGGAATACCAGCGATGGACAATGTAATAAGAAATAAAACAGACAAACAGATGAAAGAGGCATGCATGTGATGAGACAGATACTCTCTTACCTCTCATCAAAAAGACGCACATCAGTCGTAGAAGCAAATTTATAAACATCATGGTCTTGTTCAAGATGCAGTGATTTCAACAGAAGTGATGCGATGTGGGATTAACAGAAAACGCAATCCATAAGAGAACAATAGCCCAGGATTCCCATTCGCAGAGCTGAGACAGGAAAGCGGAAGGTGATCGGATGTCCACTTGTTAATCTGAAGTTTGGACGGACACCGCGCGCTGGACCGAACCCTTCAACACTCCGAGTTCGCGAAGCAGTTACGCGCATCGAGGCGCGCTTTGAAGTGCGCGCGTGGGCAGCGGATCGAACCGAAATCAGCTTAAAGCCCTGAGATTAAAGAAGAATGAACAACATAAACCTGAGGTCTCTGTCCACTTGTTCTCCAGACTAGAGAGAGCGAACGGATTCTGTTCGCTCAGTTGTTGCTCTGAGGTACTTGAGCGGTTTTCCTCATACTGTACGTGCGCCTCTGATTAAAGTCTCTAAAAGCATCGTCTGTTCAGCGAAAACTCGTCTTATAACTTCACCAAGCAGAAAAGTCTAGTGCTGGTTAAAGGGTATCTAAAAAACGTCTGTTGATCAGCAAGTAATTCAAAGTTGCGCTCGACGCGTCTGATTCGTCCGGTGATTAAGGACAATACGATTAATGGATCACAGCTCCAGGCTGAGTTCGGCTGCACACAGGAGAACAGAGTAAACAGAAGTGCGCTCTTTCTTGACTGTAGTTCATCACGTTACGTTAACAGTGTTGTTTTTTACTGATTAGCTTTAACTTACAAAGTCTGACTGGTTAAGGGTTTTAGAATATACATTTAAATGACTCCGAACTAGCGCGTGCCAAACTTAAAACAGTCCAACACCCCCCTCTGGTGTTTATTAATGGACATGCATTTCAAATTTGCACTGCAGTGTACAATGTTTGAACGATGCTATTTCTGTGCTTTTATAATGAATATTGTGGAATATACTGACCTGGGATAAAGCAAACTAGAAGATAAGTGTGTAAATAACATGAAGATGTAAAAACTAAGTGAAATTATTTCAAAAATGCTTTAAAGTAATTTAACAGAAACTAAATGAAGAGTGCAAAAACCTCTACATGCTCTCTAAAATTTTCTTCTAAAATGAGAATTTTTATTAGGCTCCTATATGTGTAGGTTCAGTAATTTCACTTGTATGGCAAAAATAAGCTCTTTTCATGGCCTTTAAAGTAAAATAACTCAATATAAACAAGGGAGGCTGAGAAAAATGTTCATATTCGACTGAAACTTCAGACAGCACTTAGAGGCTTTTGCATCTGAACTCTTCAAATATTTGCATGATGCCTACACTGTAAACAATGATGGGTTCCACACTATTTTTTCATGTTGTCCCAACACAAATCTATAACATTAACTTAATTGTTTTTAAAATATATAAGTGGATTAAACATAAAACAATTAAGTTGTCCCTCTAAAAAGATCTCAAGAATTGTGTTGTTTCAGCTCATTTTAAATAAGTAGTTTAAACAAGCAGCAAAAATCTTTTTTTCATGTTCTTTCATTCATTTCTTTTCAGCTTAGTCCCTTTATTAATCAGGGGTCGCCACAGCGGAATGAACTGCCAACTTATCCAGCATATGTTTTAAGCAGCGGATGCCCTTCCAGCTGCAACCCATTACTGGGAAACACCCATACACACTCATTCACACTCACACACTATGGACAATTTAGCTTACCCAATTCCCCTATAGCACATGTCTTTGGACTTGTGAAGGAAACCAGAGCACATGGCGTTTTTAATGTATATTGTAATTGCAATTATAACTATAATGAAAGCAGCTTACAATAGAGTCAGATTCCGATTTATTATAAAATTCCTATTATATGTAAAATTATTGTAAAACAGCTCTGTTGTATTTTCTGTAACCATGTGTCATTTTAGTAATTAAATGGGATTTTCATCTTAATTTGTAGGCAGTCCCAAGCAATAAATTAATGAACAACGTCTGTATGGTTACCGCTGAATTAATGTCTTCATTTGATGTGAAGGGCAGGTTGTCATGGCTTATTTTGAAATCCTTTCAAATGTAAAACATCCTTCTCATACTCCACAAGCATTGTTATTAGCCGAGGCGAATTAACAATTCAAAATAAAGCAGTGGAATTAATTCTCAACTTCAGCAATGAGCTGTCACAGCTTTTCAAAAAGCACACCTTGTCACCTGAGGAAACACTGGAGATGTCACTCTCTGAAAGTAATCATTCATCCCCACGGAAGGAAGAGCAACAATAAACACTGTCATGTGTGATATTCGCCTGTCTAAAAACAGTGCTTGAGGTGCGTCGGTCTTCTTCTGATTGACTGAAATCTTTGCATTCCTGAATGTGTCTGCATATATCTTACAAAATAAGATATAAATGCCTTTTACATGCTAATTTGTCCTCCAATTAAAATGCATAAAGTAACAAAGTAACTTGAAATGCTTGAAAAAGTAATGCAAGGGGGCCAAGTGATTGACAGCTGTCAGGGATCAACAAAAATCTGAATGTGGCATTTAAACAATCCTCAGCTGGCACTAAAAGATCTTCCACACCATTGCACCACAAGGCAGGATGAGCCATTGAATAAAAAAGCAGGATGGATCAAGGCTTTCGTGTTGGTTATGACAAATTTTGCCATCCAAATGTAGCTACAGATACTGCGATACAGTCCTTAAGCCTGTGTGAACCGTAGCCTCAGTTTCTGTTCATATATAACAGGAGTGGCAGCAGCGTGCTCATCTGCTTCGAGCTTTGACATGTTGAGCATTCAGAGATGCTCTTCTGCAGACCTGGGTTGTAGCAAGTGATGATTTGGGTTACTGTCGCCTTTCGATCTGAGCCAGTCTGATCATTCTCCTCTGACCTCTGGCATTAAAAAAGGCATTTCCACACACAGGACTGGATATTTTCTCTTTTCAGCCCACTTGATCTCTGTAAACCCTAGAGATGGCTATGTGTGAAAATTCCAGCAGATCAGCAGATTCTGAAATACTTAGGCCAGCCTGTCTGGCACCAACAACTATGCCACATTCAAAGTCTCTTAAATCAACTTTCTTCAGCATTCTGATGCTCAGTTTGGACTTCAGTGGATAGTATTGACCAAGTTTACATAGATAAATGCACTGATGTCATGTGATCAGCTGACTATTAAAAAGTGTTTAAAGAACATATGTACCTACCCAGCAATGCTACCCAGATGTCTAAAAGATGTTTAATAGACGTCTAAACATAGTCGTCTTGGCTAAAACAAGGCTAAATTTGGGCTGTCAGTGAAAATCTAATAGACGTCTAAGAATAGCCCAAAACTATAGTCATCATGTAAACAGAAATGAATGACTACACATATAAAGTCTGTCTAATCTGTCTGTTTGATGACTAGTCTAGTTTTGGGCTATTTTTAAATGTCTATTAGATTTTCACTGACAGCCCAAGTTTAACCTTGTTTTAGCCAAACTGTCTACATTTAGATGTCTATTAGACATCTCGTTTGCTGGGTAATAAAGTGGCTATTGGGTATCCTGTGTATGTATATACAACTTTATGGTAACACTTAACACAAAGCTATTACAGTTAAACAGTACGCTGTAAAATTTGTTTGGTTGACTTTACTTTAAAAAAGTGAGTAAACCCATTGCCTTAACATTAAGTGAATGACCTATGTACGTAAGTCTAAACAATTAAGTTAAGTTTACTTTTTTTAAGTAAAATCAACTTGTCACTTTTAAGGCAGTGGATTGTTTACTTTTTTAAGTAATTGCTTTTTACAGAGTAGTTCATGCAATTATTCTAGGGCTGGGCGATATGGCAAAAAATGCAATCTTGATAAATTTTTTTCCATATTGAACAATAATGATATACACTACCGGTCAAAAGTTAGGGGTCAGTTTTTATTTTATTTTATTTTTTAAAGAAAATCATTCTGTTCATCAAGGCGGCATTTATTAAATGTAATTTTTTTTTTTAAATATTTATTAAATATTTATTTATTAATTATTGTATGCAGTTTCAAATGAAATTATTACTCCAGTCATTATTGCTTTTATTACTATTACCATTAATTATAATAATTATTATTATTACTATTATTATTATTAATATTAGAGTGATTTCTGAAGGATCATGTGACTCTGAAGACTGGGGTAATAAAGCTTAAAATTCATCTTTAAAATCACTGGAATAAATGATTAAATTAAATGATAAACTACTTTTGAACAGTTATTTTATAGTGCAATAACATTTCACAATTTTACCATTTTTTACTGTATTTTTGATGAAATAAATGCAGCCTTGGTGAGCAGGAGAAGCTTATTTTAAAACATCAAAAAATCCTACTGACCCCAAATTTTAGTGTATATTTCAATATCAGTTGTTAATGCTTCCAGATTTAAAAGACTATCCCAACAATGACTGAAGCCACATATTAGAGGGTCCAATAAATAGCATAACCTACTTTCGGTAGCCGATAATTTTTGGTGGCCGAAAATTCGGTGCATGTCTAATATCAACACACTTCTAGATTCTCATTGTTGTACATTTCTGCTGTGTGACTGTCTCATATCAATATAGAGTTAAAAGGTCCAGAGCTTATTATTGTTATTGACAGAAATTTTATCACAATACAATATACAGTTGCAATCAGAATTATTGAACCCCCTTTGAATTTTTTTTTCTTTTTTAAATATTTCCTAAATGATGTTTAACAGAACAAGGAAATTTTCACAGTATGTCTGATAATATATTTTTTTTCTGGGGAAAGTCTTATTTGTTTTATTTTGGCTAGAATAAAAGCAGTTTTAAATTTTTAAAACCCATTTTAAGGTCAAAATTATTAACCCCTTTAAGCTATTTATTTTTTCCATAGTCTACAGAACAAACCACCATTATACAATAACTTGCCTAATTACCCTAACCTGCCTAGTAAACTCAATTAACCTAGTTAAGCCTTTAAATGTCACTTTAAGCTGTATTAAAAATATCTAGTCAAATATTATTTACTGTCATCATGTCAAAGATAAAATAAATCAGTTATTATAGATGAGTTATTAAAACTATTATGTTTAGAAATGTGTTGAAAAAAATCTTCTCTCCGTTAAACAGAAACTGGGGAAAAAAAATAAACAGGGGGGCTAATAAATCAGGGGGTTAAATAATTCTGATTGCAACTGTAATATCGTTTATCAGCCCAGCCCTAATTTATTCATAAACTAACCAGGAGCAATCATTTATTTATTTTGACTTTTTTTTAAATACTATTGATAGTTCATAATTAATCCTGTAAAGTGATGTTTGTTGAATTATGTAACAAATACTGTACAAAGTAGATATACTACTGTACAAAAAAATGGGTCATGCATGTGATCTATAAATAAATGAATGCTTTTATTCATTCAAAAATGCATTCAAGTGGTAATTAAAACATTTGTAATGTTACAAAAGCTGACTTCTTCAAACAAATGCTGATCTTTTGAACTTTCAAATGTTCCGCATTTGTAATTATATAGGAACTCTATGGTGACTGTTGGCAAAATAGCATTTTCTAGTACTTTCAAAAGGGGGAGACAAACCGTTTTCCGTCTCTCCTACCAGATATCCTCTCTCCTTCCACTCTTCACAAGGCTAATGCTTTATACACCACCAGAAAGGGTCTTCATGCCAGAGGAAAAGCATCACAGCCTGGGATTAAAACAGCACAACCATGAAGGTAAACATCTGATGTCAAAAGATGATGTCATGCTTACCTTGGCAACAAAAGACTAATATCACAGGATTTCATAATACGATTTGGCCTGTTACTGAGGATTACACAGAGATCAGCTTTTATAATATGAAAAATAAGGTACATCCTGTCAAGAGTACTGCATGCCAAATGTTGCATGCTGTTTATTTAGCCTTAAAGAAAGATTTTGGATTCATGAAGGCCATAGAAGGTCTTTGTGATTCTCATTGGGGTCTTTTCTTTTTTGTGGGTAGGTAAATGGACATATATTATACAAACACAGGTATATCTTGTGTGTTTTTATATGTATTGGTCTGAAACACTGCATGAGCCAGCACAGATGGGAGGGGTTGCTGCATTTCACTGCAGTGGTGAAGTGCTGTGTGGGACAGTTAGGTGGAGCTACAGCACTGTTGTTGTCTGCAGGGCACAGTCTCATGGATGGTCAACATAGATAAGTCTATACATTTTAAAATGCTGGTCTGTTTATTTCTGGGTCATTTCATTCTGTATCTGAATTTAGATTTTGTAGATATTTATTGCAAAGCTGATCATTTAAGGAGCATTGTTTTAAATAGGAAGGTTACTGTATGTAGACCTTCACATGATCTGATGCTCTCGAATTTTCTTTTGTTATTTTACAGTTACAGCACAGTTTGTTACAGTACAGTTCTATACTGAAGTAAAATAAATTGGTTCATATATTTTGATCATGTTCTGTCTTTTTCTACCTAGAGTTTTGTGATGAACACATCTAACTCTATGTTTGGGTGGATTCTTGTCCTGGGAGGTAAGATGATGATTAAAATGTTTTATAATGCTTATGAGAAAACATCTGAACATTTAACCATTAATGAAATCTTATTTTCTATACTGCCATATGTGGCGATTTTTTAAAACTCATCATATTAAAACTCAAACTAATGTAATATCATCAGATAATGGCATATAAAATAAGAATAGAATTAACATAACTCTTTAGATTAGATTCAACTTTATTGTCATTACACATGTACAAGTACAAGGCAACAACTTATATATACAGTGGGAAAATAAGTAATGAACATTTCCTGGGAATAATATTTCTAAAGGAGCTGTTGACATGGAATTGAACCAAATTTTGGTAAAAACCCAAAAAAAACGAACATAAAAAAATTAAACAAAACTGAAAAAATTGTTATGTGTAATAACAATGAAATGACATAAAGAGAAAGTACTGAACTACTGAAACATATTTAATACTTTATATAAAGGCTTTTCTGGTGCTGGCAGCTTAAAGACACGCCTCATATGGAGAATGAAGTCACATGAATTACTCAGGTGTAAATTTTTTCACAGACTTTAACAGAGTGTAAAAATCTTGATGGTTCTGTGGTTCTCGCCTATCAAATCTGATCTTTATTTTGTAATTTATATTGGATTTAATTCAGGTGATCATCCTGATAATGTAGATGTTGGACTGAAGCAACTAATATTAATTTACAATGAGGAAGGGCAGAGTGTTGCTGAAGAATTACTGAGAGATTTAGCTGCTGTCTGGGCTTTCACTGCCTTTCTACACCTTCCTTTTTTCATGTGTTCAATACTTTTTCCCTACGTCATTTCATTTTATTATGCATAACTTAATTTGTAAACGAATTAGATTTCTTTGCATATATGAGTTTTTTTTCTCAAGCGTAGATTTGCTTGTGTGCAGTCTCGAATAAACGCTGCTGAAGTGTGATTTAGTGCGTTTATGTAATGAGTATGTCTCCAACATTAATTCGATTTGCTAGAAATATTCATGAATGTCTCCAATAGACATACAGATCAGCATTTATGCATCCTGAAGTAAAGTGAACTGGCCATAAAATCCAGCAACATTAAGTAATTGTATAAAGAACCATATACCTTTATCTATAAAGTATAAATATGGAAACTGTGTTCAGCGTAACTGAAAGCTGCGTCGTGTTTTCTCAATAGTATCTGGATGCAGCCTTTATGATGCAAGCTGAGATTGCATCACTCAGCGATGCAATGTCAGCCACAATGCACTCAATGGAGTGAGTGACGTCACAGAGACGGGTAGGGTTAGGGGTGGGGTTAGGTGAGAGCATTAAAAAGCATGGATGCAGCCCAGATTGCACTGCACCAAGTCTGCAGCCGATCTGCTGGCCTCACGCATCGCACAGCCCTGTCAGTCAGTCAGCATGTAGCTTTAAAGGGTTAAACAAATAATGCACAGCACTACTACGGTTACAGAAAAGTTTACTCTGCTATAGGCTAATTCACTTACATTTTACAATATGTTTTGGTTCAATTATAATCAGCTATAAATAAGTCAGCAACAACTGAAAGTTTTGAATGAAAAGCTGTAATGTAGCCATGGCGGGAATGAATTTTGGTGTGGCGCCCCACCATGGAGAAATGAATGTAGCAGAAACCATGCAGTTTTTAAACTGTAATTGATTTACAGTAATGCCGAGTTCAGACTGCATGATTTTCAAAGTAGTCGTGTCACAGATGTTTTCACACTGCATGACTATCTAGCGTTCTGTCGGTGCTGTGTTTACACTGTAGGATGGATCAGCGACAGGAGAGTTCTTACTGCATGACTTTAAAATAGGAAGAATCACAGACAACTTTGTCCAAACTACATCTCACAACCAAACAAACGTGATGACATGGAAACAATGCAAGGTCACATAATATATTTTTCGTTATTAACTACATAATGTAAACAGAAGTCTTTAGCTTTAGAAACTTGTGTTTCCCACCTGGCTTTTAAAGATAATTAACAATCTTTCTTCACCTTTTTTTTGCTTTTCGACTTGATTGGGATATTGATCAGATGACATGCCAAAGAGACACGGTGCTCCTGCTAAATTTACACTCGTTTTTCCTCCATTTCTTGAGTCCAAATAAACTGAAAATGAGCGCTTTTAACTTCTCCCCCAGCCTCCCGCTGGCCTGCAGGTACCCATACAAGTGGATGCTGCTCTCTCATTGGCTGTAGGTGATTGCAGATGTTATTTTCAATCAGAACTCATTTCACACAGCATGATTTGAATCGCCGACAGATCCAGATATTTAGCAAGTCAAATATCGACGACTCTCTCATATCGCGTCCTTGATAGTTCATACTGTGTGATTGTCACTCACGTGAACGAGCACCGATTTGCCTGTGATTTTAGGCATTGTCTGCGATTACTCAAAACCTGTCGTCGAGTCAAAATCAGGTTTAAAATCATGCAGTCTGAACTCGCCATTAGTTACTGTAGATTCTACAGGTAATTGTTAACAGTGCAGGCTAGAGGTGGTACATGACTGAGCAAATGATGACATGATAGCGTTTATTGGGAAACGTTTCTTTAAAATAACTTTTTAAAAAGTATCAGCAGGACACATCTAAATAACAGGCTCCTTTATATCGCATCTTCAGTTCTGATGACCCCAGCGCTGTGTCAGGATGACGAGAGCGTCATGACAATCTGTCAAGAGGAGGATAATGACCTTAGAGTGGACTGCCTTCTGGAGCCCAAACCCAGCTTCCACACAGACTTTGAGTTCTCCATGTCCAAAGGCCAAAAGGAGATCATCATAATCACCAACATCTCTGGAATCATGCCTGAACCCAGATTTCGCCACAACACCTTCGTGACAGAGCTTGAACCATACGGCTTCAGGCTCACCATTATGAGCTTCACCATCTCTGAAAATACAACATTTATTTGTAAAGTAACCAAGGTCCAGAGGACTCTATTTGTCGAATTAGGTACAGCAGCTGAGATAAATCCCTACAGCATCACTATATTAATCTTGAATTGATATATTCTCTGTCTAACCCAGAATTTGTTTTTGCATTCCAGGAAGTATCGAGCCCTGCTCTGCCATCAGTGTGTTTCTGCTGGGTTATCCTTGGCTCAGTCTTCTGCTCCCTGTGTGCATCATACAACTATGGGAAGCTCTTTAATACACAATCTGTTGCAGTGTATACAGCAGAGTGTTTCTGTAGATTTCTCAGCATATTTGAGTAATTTTAGAACTGCTTTTCGATCTACGTGCTCTGCCTTTACTGTAAAGTAAGCACCAGTCGCTGCCTCTATGATGGTATTGATTACGCCTTTTTCATGTCTAGCCAAAGCACAACATGTACAGTGTGCATTAAGTTAAAGGGTTTTTAAGGTTCTTGACTGCTACAAACAGTGTTGAGAAAGGCTAAAGTTGTCAAACATTTTTTTTTTTGCTACTTAGAAAAGTTACCAAACAGCCTTTCTTGCGAATAATGTTGCAATGACTGTGCCATCAGTGCATTCAGTGAAATGCATAATAAAGTTTTTTAGTCATTATTCTGTATAAGCATTAATGTGTAAAGCAAGTAATTAAATTCCATAATGTAATTGCACAGTTATGTTTTTTCAGCACACATAAAATGCTTATGAATGTTTTAGTTTGTTCACCTATTACATTATTTATTGCGCGTGTGAAAACAGAAATACACTCATTTAAAAAATAATTCAATTTTGATCAGTTGTTTTGAAATGATATAATGATGCCATCTTAGAAAATGTATATTTAATCATGTCTGCCGCTGTTGTCTCTGCCCTTGCTTCATTCGTGGAATAAAATAAACTAACATAATAAACAACAGAATTTGTTCTTTTTGGTCAGTAATTAGATAATAATAAAACAGATTTACTACATATAAGTTAACAAGACTACGACACAATTTGAGAAAGATCATTTTTCTTTAAACTAATGTTGAACTAAATTAACTGTGGTTGGATACTTTACGCCAATCAGAAGGCCATTCACTCAAAAAAGTGGGCACTCCATGTTCAGAAAAAAAAACTGCAAAAAAATCCAGACTAGGGCAGTGTCCAAAATCACGAATTGTCCTACATTAGAAGGGAAAAACAACAACAAATATGGAACAAATTAAGAACAGTGGTCATTTTACCACAAGGTCATGGCGAAGCAGCTGTCAACTATTGACAACATGCTGAATTTGATACATGCAGATTACTACATTAATACTAATATGGCACTTGTGGCCTAATAGTAAGATAATTGGATTTGTTTACAGTTTAAGGTACTGCCATAATTTTAGCTGAGCATCATGGAGTGAAGGGAAAAGGTTGAATTTAAAGTGGTTAGCACTTTTTCAAGGAGGCCTACATGCTCATGGAATCTGATTTCAGACGTATTGGTATTATGAGGCAACTTACTGGCTAGTTTACAGACATGTAAGAATAAAATTCATTGACTAATTAATTAATTCTTCGTTTCAACGTTACCTGTGAAGCATACGTCTATTTTCAAGGAGAAGTTTTCCTGTTCTGTTCCAGTTGCTCCCAAGTTCAACCTTCTTCCCCGCCTCTGTCGCATTTTAGAGCGCTCATTTAAGACACTGCATCTTTATCGTTCGCGCTCACAGCTTCCGGCTGCCCAGTTACGGAATTACTTCGGCGGGTGCAGATAATGATTGACATACAGAGAGCTTCTTAAAAGCCCTCCAATTGGCTATCCAAAGCACCTGATCGAGATATACGCCCACTTTTAATCGACTGACCTCTCAGTGTTTACAATTGTCTCAATGTTCAGGGACTCTTGTAGGATCATATACATATAGGTAAATGTCATAAGTTATGTCGAAGAGTTACAACGTAAGTTAATATAAGAAGCCTGTGTGACATAATATGCTATGCATAGCGACGATCTGTGATTAAAATGAAAGCGAAAGTGTTTTGCGTTACGTCAGCAAGGAAGTAAAAGTGGTATACTCTGTTTTAGTTTAGGCACAGTGACAACACAAAGGTTGGTGGATTTCTTTCATCTTAATTTAGTATAAATATGCTGCCGCTAACGCATAGTATAAAAAGCAGTGCTGGTTGGTTAAAGCTGCATTTTTAAACTGAAGGGTTCGTGTTATATCAACTCTGCGAGCTCTGAGAGACTGAGCATTGCTGTTTTGGATGATCATAATAAACTGACATGGCAGAAATATTTATTTTTTAATAATAAAAAATTGAGAACATGAAAGTGCTTGAGCAGTATGGCAGTGCTCTTCTCGTCTAACTGAAGGTGTTAAGGATGGTTGGTGCCATTATAAAATTAGATTTTTTTTACCAACGGTTGTTTAATAAAACATTTTAGAACAATTCATTTCCAACTTTATCTTAAAACTTCAGTAGAACTCATGGACAACAGCTCCACATGTTTTTGCTTTTAATTTGACTTGAAATGCAGTAATCTTTTGTGTTGTGTAGGAACTACAGTCTCTGAACAGAGCATCCAAAGGTTACTGCTTCTTAAATTGTTGTGCGATTGCAAAAATGCCGGTGGAATTCAGTGGATGGGAGGCATATTGTGATAAATCAAAGCACCTTAAGCCAGGTCAAGAACCCAAAAAGAATCATGGCTACATTATGTACCACGGGACACTCAAAAGCAACGCCCCAACTATCATATCAACAGGATTTCGTCCCTCTTCTGGGGGAACTCTGGGCCCTGGAGTCTACTGTAGCAGAGACATCAACAAAGCAATGGGTTACCCAGCGTGTGCTCCCAATGACAGAGTCGTGTTAAAGCTGCGAGTGAGAGTCGGTAAAGTGAAGAGGATTGACAGTCAAAGCCTTAACATGATGACCTCATGGCATCAGAACGGATATGATACGGCCTGGTTACCTGCCACTGGCTCATTTGTGGCACTTGAGGAGGATTGTGTTTGGGACCCAAACAGAATTACTGTGACTGGAATTGCCCATTGCACAGACCCCAGTACTAAGGCTTCCCTGGAGAGTCTCATAAAGCAGAAAAGCCAATCACAGGACCCCAACAGGAAAGATGTGAAGCTGTGTAAGGGCTGTGGGATGCAAACACAGGATAAACACAAGATGGAGAAATGCTGGACCTGTAAGGCATCCATTTGCCCCTTCATGAAAAAACACGCTTGCCAAAGGAAAGAGAAGTAACTGTTCGTCAGATTTCCAAACTAGCTATACAGTATCTGTGAGGTGATGTTGATGTTGAGAAATTATTTTAGAGTATTTTTATTTAAACTTTCAAACCAGCAGTGCAGAAATATATGCCAATTAGGTTGTTGTCAATAAATGTGCACATGACCTTTCAGAATAACTTTTTTTTTCTTTGTGTTTATAGACATTAAATATTTTCTGTGGTGAATCTGTAATTTACAAATGTAGTGAAACTCTGCTAAACGTATCACTAAAAAAGGCATTACAGTGAATGTAATCCTTTGTTGTAATTTGTTTTCATTAACAGTGCTAAATTAAAAGCAACTGCTCTTTAATTGAAACCGATTTAAGTTGTTTTAAAAAAATTGTTTAATCTTATAAGCAAAACTGAAATACATAATAATTAAAGGCACTTCATATCTATTAAACTGCATGTATTTTTCTTTTCTAGTCTGCTATTATAATTCTGTGGTAAAAAAAAGTATTCACTGTTTAATTATTGTAATTTATTTTTCTTGTAATTTAAGGTTGGAAACAGAATATATTTTATACTGTTATGATGTAATTTTCTTGCAATTTACATTTCATATTATTAACTTTTTATAAAAGCATTGTATCGGTAGTAACTTCTGTGAATAATACAGTTCCTTAATTCCTACAGAATAGGCTGTTTATATTTTCATATTGTAATGTACAACCACTTGATGCTGTCATTAATAACCAACAATGTGTGTGTGCTCTATATGTTAATCCGTGCCACCTCTGCATCTATTGTTTGTTGCTGATGAAAAATGTATATAGTGCAAGTTACTTAAAATTATTCATGATAATAATTTTAAATTGAAATTCTGGAAATTCTTTTCTTTCGGCTTAGTCTCTATTTAAGAGGTCGCCACAGCGGAATGAACCCGCCAATTATCCAGCTTAAGTTTTATGCAACGGATGCCCTTCCAGCCGCAACCCAGTATTGGGAAACAACCACACACTCTCGCACTCATACACTACAGACAATTTAGCCTACCCAATTCACTTATAGTGCATGTCTTTGTACTGTGGGGGAAACCAGAGCACCTGGAGGAAACTCATGCGAACATGGGGAGAACATGCAATCTCCACAAATGGCAACTGGCCCAGCTGGGACTCAAACCAGTAACCTTCTTGCTGTGAGGCGACAGTGCTAACCACTGAGCCACTTTGCTGCACCCTTTCAGAAAACTATTTATAAATATTTATTCAAGACCGTGAGAATAACAATGTTAAACCCACACAACAAGTCAACATGCGCTCATTGTGTGTGTATTTCAAAGACATTTCATTTTGGATCCCAAGCACAATCTTCTTCAAGACCTTTTGGCACCATGCCATAGTTTGAAGGGCAAACCGGGCTTTTGTTGTGCCTTACCTCTGATTTCACTTCTAAATCCTAATGTTTCTCCTGGAATATAGGTATAGGCAGGTATAAATTCACATCACAATGCGTCCATGATCTAAGTTCTTCTAAACTAAGTTTTAGTTTCTCTTTATTTTGAGTAAACTTTATAGATAACAATAACATTTTATGTGATTTTTCATAGATTACATAATGCAATTATGAGCTCAAGTAAAAGGCTGTTTAGTAGATCTGTCATATTTTGGTTTTCTCCAGCATCCAAAGGCTCATTTCGACCAAAAAAATCTAAATAATGGGAAGCCTGGAGTGCACTTTGCCAAACTTTCAAGTCAGAACTGTTAAACAACCAGTACTGATCTCTTTTTTTACTTATCATAGATCGCATCTGCTAAATTAGAATTTTTTTATTTATTAATACCACTATTTGTAAAATGTGATCAGGTTATAATATGTGGTAATGTATTATCTTGTTTATAATACTGAGTTTCTGGTGTTGCTTAAGGAAAGAGTGTCATTTCTGCCCACACAAAGATGGCAAATAATATTAAGGCTATAATGCTTATATCACTGCTGACACTGAATCACAGGATGCATTTATGTCTCTATTAGCTGATAACTTTCCTTGCTCTCTTACCATGAGACATTGTTTTAGGGATTTTTCTGAATTACAGCAATCCCATCTGGGTGGTGTTCAGAATCTCTGTAAAATCAAGAGGTTTAATCAGCTGATTTATCTGAAACATTGCTAAAATTTAAAGTTGTAGAACCCCTTTCCGTATTATTAACACACAATGCAAAAGAAAAATAATTAATTTTGTTATCAAAAAGATAAACAACAGTAGCACAGCTACTAAATGAATTCTTTGAATGATAAAGGAACAAAGATGTTTACATTGCTATGTCAGTTGTGAGGAAAGATATAGCTTTTCTAAAACTAAACTAATAAGGTGAAGAATTATTATCATTAACAAAAGTAAAAAATCGTATAACTTTAACGCTAAAAACTGTAAAAAAAAGCTACAGTAAAAATCCGAAACCTGTTTAATAGTAAGTTTCCTTAATATATACAGTGCTTTTTCATGCTCTTTTGTTGACGTTGCAGTTAATTGTAGTTTTTTTCTCTTTAGTTATGCACATTAGAGTTTTATATTTTATCTAAAATAGATTTAAATGATGTTTTATTGCATAACTTGCTTTATAAGCGTTATGATGGTATTTAGTAGTTGTGTGAATGACACTGAGAACCTTCTATTAGCATTTTTCTCTGCTTGTGGAAAAATTTTTTTGTCATAAGCTTTGGTTCATCATATGACTTTCACATCCACACATGCACACATACAAACTGATCAGTCTGATGGTTGCAATTTGGACCATGGCAATGCAATGTCATGCTAACATAATTTTCAAGCCTATCCTTGAGAACGTTGCAGTCAGTATCAAATACAGCAGCACTAAGGCTCAATAATTAGAGAAGATCCTTTGTACCCCTGCCGTTTTAGTGCTTTGAAATTTAGTGCTTATTTCCTAGAACCATCCTTGTTAAAAACAAACAAAAAAAAGATTATAATTATTTTCATATAACAGGCTACATGCAACATCTAGAATTTATTATATTAAGAATATGGTCTACTCCAGGAACATCATATTTTTAATAGTTTGGAAGGTAAAATGTATATGATCTAGCATATGGTATGCTGTTGATTTGTAAGTCTTTACCTATTTAAACAGTTGTTTCTCCCCTATAGTAAAGAAGTGCTGAAGTACTTCCTTCGGTAATACAGTATTACCACAATGATGTTGCAGATGGTTACATGGTACTAATTTTGTCTATAATATTATCAAGAAAGACTGCACAGAGGCACAGTGAGTAGCACGTTCGCCTCACAGCAAGAAGGTCGCTGGTTCGAGCCTCGGCTGAGTCAGTTGGTGTTTCTGTGTGGAGTTGCATGTTCTTCCCGTGTTGGTGTTTCCTCCGGGTGCTCCGGTTTCCCCCACAACTTCAAAGACATGCGGTACAGGTGAATTGGGTAGGCTAAGTTGTCTGTAGTGTATGTGTGTGAATAAGTGTGTATGGATGTTTCCCAGCGATGGGTTGCAGCAGGAAGGGCATCCGATGCGTAAAACATATGCTGGATAAGTTGGTGGTTCATTCCGCTGTGGCGACCCCAGATTAATAAAGGGACTAAGCCGAAAAGAAATTATCAAGATTTAATAATTTAATAATAATTTATCAAGAAATTCATTAGTTCATTACTTTTGTGTTGCTGAGAAATCCATACCAAATAAAACCCTAAGATGGTGTCCGTTTTGATCTAATAACATTTTAAAGTAAGCAGATATAGCACAATTTATAACTATTTTCATTCTATGATGTAATATTTTTTGTCTTCCTCCAACTGCGCAACTAAAGTAATTTATTCTTCATTCTTTTATTATAATGTTCAAAAATTAAAAAGCACATGAGAAGTTAACATGCAACATTTTCAAAAAATGTAATCAGGACAAAAAATTTAGTTAAAGACTTTGTCAAAATCTTTTAGGTGAATCAACATAAAATATTCTAGTGATCTTGGGCGTATTTCATGAATGACTGTAATTCGTTGTGGATCCCAAACACAATCTTCTTCAAGACCACTTGCCACCATGCCACAGTTTGGAGGGCACCAGGCAGTGTCGAACCCCTCATCATGCCAGGTTTTCTGCAGTGGATGATGTTGGCGGTCAATCCTCTTTACTCTCCCAACATTGACTTTAACCATTAGAATCACTTGGTCTTTCACAGGTAAGTTCAGAGGGTATCTGGAGGCTTTTTCTAGATCTCGGCTAAGGTAGACACCAGGCCCAAGCATGCCATCAGAGGATGGACGAAATCCTTCTGTTTTTATTTTTTCAGCAGCTTCTTTGCTAGTGCCATGATACATTCTGTAGACACTGTCATTAGTTGGTTGTCTGTGACTCTCAAGACATGGTGGAGCAGCGGGACCCAAGTCATTTTCAGCCCACATGTTTGCACCTGAACAAAGCAAATTTCGAAATAAAATTTGACTAGCAGACTGACTTTTAAAGATGGGCATAATGACACTTAAAATGACATTAACCTTTTAGGCTTTATAATCCTTAAGACAAAAGCACCAAACAAGCTGAAGTCACGACTTACCTCTCTGATGTCTCCTCTAATCTATATATGGTTTCTTCCTCCTGAAAGCAGGTATAAATGCAAATCTGGGTGTGTGCATGACGTAAACTGCTCAATTGAATTTCGGTTTCTCTTCATCTTTCTAACCTGGTACTTCTGCAATAACCTTTTACATACGAAATTTCAGGAATGGTGATCATAAAGAAAACTTTTTAGACTGATTAAAAGACATTTTGGCAGAACCATGGTATTCTGGTTTTCTCCAGCATCCAAAAGCCATAACCTTTATACTTTAAATTTCCACTAACGTCCAATATTGATAAGTTGAAGGTGAACATTATTGTGTAATCTTTGTCAACTATTATAAAGAAAGCTGGTTCTGCACTGCTCTCTGTTTTATTAAATAAAACATATTATTGATAATTGATTATTGATTCTGCCTAAATAAACATGATCTACAAACCATTTTCATTTTAAACACATTTCCAGTGTAAGTTTCGTTTGAGCTACAAGACGGTTGCTGGTTTCCTGTAAAAGCCTCTCCTATTCAGAAATATTTGCATGCTTAAGATGCCTGAATGAATCACTGAACAATTAGTAAAACACAATGGATTTTATGTGCTCAGAGAGATCAGATTCGTTCATTATAAAATATTTACTTTCATGTGAATTCAAATAAGAAAAACTGACTGTGAACATCCCAGTTCCTAAGTTAGAAAATCTCTTCAGACCCGTAAATGAAGTTTATTTGATAATGTTATGATAATTTTTTGTTAATTGAAAAATTGCATGAATGTTTAAACTTCTGTGGTTAACCAAGATATAAGATGTGTCTTCTGTTATGATCTTGATCCGTCATATTCAGACGCTCATATGATTTTAAGTAATGAGTCTCGTATCTTGCTAAGTCTGTTTCTGAGAAGGTAAAGAGAAACAGCAATGGAAAAAAATGCCATTAATTACTGAGAAAAAACATAATATGATACAGTGTTCATGACCGACAACATAGGAATGTTGAATTCATATGATTGTTTAAAAAAACATTGAAAGAAGGGATTATACACACACACAAAATGGTGCATGTTTTAAGTTTTATGGTGCATGAGACCAGCTGATATGAACTGAAAATGGTATAAATATTGTGGTTTTCAGAGACTTAAGCTGATGTTTATAGAAAATTATAATTACAAAAATGATTTAAAAATAATATTTTGCGTGCTTCTTTTGAATAAGTGTAAAGTTCATTAATTACAAATGTTCAGATCATTTACGTGTGAGCTGTTTATTTATTTATTTATTTGTACTGTCTTTTGCACAAAACATCACCATATACTGTATGTACACAAGGAGTTCCTGGAATATCTGACATAGGGCAGGCATTCATCAATAATAATTTCATTGTCAATGAAAAAGAACAAAATGTATAAGTTTCTCATCAAATGAATTCATTCATTTTATTTAAGACTGACAGAGTATAGTTGGAATAGGAAATAATTAGCATTATAGTGGAATATTAAATAAAATAAACATTTATATATATATATACAAATACCCCTTTAGTCTTTCTATATCAGATTTAATTAATGGTACTTAATGAGTATTCACACCAATCTATATCAGACTTGAAATTGTTCTGGCAATGAGTAGAAGATCTATAAGAATACCTTTTTGGAAAGAGGGAAGAAAAGAGGATCGATACAAAACCTGTTTTACTTCAATTTTCCATTCATTTTTTTTACACTATAGGTTTCGTCACCTTAGAATTATAAGGTTCTATTTGACATTTTTGTCAAAATTGAGTTATTGACATATTCTTACTAAATGACAACTTATTTATATTATGATATTTTTTTATAAGTTGTTTACATTTTAAGACTTTTTATTTAAAAAAGCAAATGTTACACACATACTGTTTGCTATATGGAAAAACTTTGAAGCTCAATGTCTCAAAATCATTCAGAACCCATATAGAACCTTATAATTCAAAGATGACAGTTTGTGTATGATCAACATGTTTTTATTAACTTTATTTCATGAAAAATAATAAAAATGATCATTAACTCAAAGATATTTGCATGAAGATATATGTTTAATACATTAATTGTTTACATTCGTATTACAATAATTTGTATTACAATTATGATCATTTCATTTATATTCATCTTCAGCAGCTGGTAAAAATGTTTTCAAAATAACATTGTAGAACGTTTTTCTAAGGTTCACTTATAAAGGCCACTAGAGCCCCAATGTGTTCCTGACATTATTGGGCAGATTTCATCAATGACCTGAATACGTTTTGGATCCCAAACACAATCTTCTTCAAGACCACTTGGCACCATGCCACAGTTTGGAGGGCACCAGGCAGTGTCATACCCATGATCATGCCAGGTTTTCTGCCGTGGATGATGTTGGCGGTCAATCTTTATCACTCTGCCAACATTGACCCTCACTCTCAGCACCACTCTCTGGTCCTCAGGCAGATGCAGAGGGTATCTGGAGGCCTTCTGTAGATCTCGGCTGAGGTAGACGCCACGTCCAAGCATACCATCCTTAGACGGGCAAAACCCCTGTCTATTAATTAGATCTGCAGCTGCCCTGGTAGTGCCGTGATACATGATGTAGACATTCCCTTCTGCTGGTTGTATGTGACTCTGTAGACATGGTGGAGCACCAGCACCCAAGTCATCTTCTGCCCACCTGAACATGTTTGCACCTGAACAATTCTCAAAAATGAGAAATTTGACTATCAAACAGCCTATAGTCAGAAACAAAGACATGCAAAGAACAACAGAAAATACTCAATGACAAATACAGATACACTTATATTGGTAAAAAACGTCATTTACAACATAAATTCATTCACTCATTACTTTACAAATTTTTTCAACAAAAAGACCAATAAGCAATGAACACAATGTGCCTTACCTCAGATGTCTTTTCTAAGCATGATTTCCTCTTCCTGAATGTAGGTATATGTACATGTCTGTCAGGGTGTGTCCATGACAAAATCTGAATTTCAGTTTCCTTTCACTGAATTTGTTTCTCTTCCTCTTGATAAGTTTACATACATTGCATGAAGACATTATATGCAATTTCTGGTATGTTGATTTTATAATAAAACCAAAAATGCAATATACCAAAAACTTCAGTACATTGATAAGTCTGAAATAAACAGGGTATAAAAAATACCTAATTCAAACTGTTAAACTGTAAAATATTTTGAGGGCGGCACGGTGGCTCAGTGGTTAGTACTGTTGCCTCACTGGTTTCCCGGCTGAGCCAGAAGGCATTTCTGTGTAGAGTTTGCATGTTCTCCCAGTGTTTTTGGGTAAACTAAAATTGTCCGTAGTGTGTGTGTGTGTGTGTGTGTGTGTGTGTGTGTGTGTGTGTGTGTGTGTGTGTGTATAAGTGTTTCTCAATACTGCTGCGTAAAAATAAATAAAATGAAGGAAAATAAATGAAGGAATGAATAAAATATTTTGGTGATACATGCATTTCTATTAATTCTATTATTATTCTATTACACGCATTATATTCTATTTCTAACTTCTAAAACATGAACTGCTAAGTGCTGCTCGTTAAACATGCTTAATCTATGTTTAAAAATGTAGCCTTGTTATTATTTAAATAAGTTCCAGTGTCAGTTTTGTTTTTGCTAGAGGACTGTTTTCCTGTAAATGCTCCACCTATCCAAAACCTGTTTGCATAAGGACTTTGAATGTCACACAAACATACAGTAATAGATCTGATTACTGTGTTATCTGGTCTTCAGGCAGATAACACACGTAACACGTGACTTTAAATTGTTGCTTTCATATGCCTTCAAACAAACAAACAAAGTAAAATATTGGTCATATTTTAAATATCAGTGTAAAGTTCATTTTCTACAAATGTTCAAATCATAATGAAATACTCATTTAGGTGTGATCTGTTTAATCATTTGTACAGTCTTTTGTAAAAAACACAGGGGTCAAAGCCAGTTCCTGGAGGGCCACATCTCTGCACAGTTTAGTTTCAACCCTAATTAAACACACCAGATCAAACTAATTGAGTTTTTAAGACTTGTTTGAAACCTACAGGTAAAGCCGCGGTCACACTGGGCTTTTCTCCCCATAGACTTCCATTCATACGCACGCGAATGCGTCAGACCGGAAACGCAGGGTCATGCGAGTTTCGCAGGTTGCTGCGGTGCAAAGTTCAAGCTTGGTGAACTCTGACCTGCGAAATCGCATCACTTGACTGCGTGAGACCAATCCAGGATCAAAACATGACCTCTCTGAACAGAAATTTTAAACATGGAGCAATCGCTTGCTTTTTTTAAGGTCTATTCATCTTGTTTAATCCCGCCCCTTTTCGCAGCGCCGTAAGACAGAATTTCGCAAGCTCAAACTCTAGTGGGACTTCGGCTTTAGTGTGTTGAAGAGGGGTTGGAACTAAACTGTGCACAGCTGTGGCCCTCCAGGAACTGGCTTTGACACCTGTGGTATAAAACACACCTGCCCAGCATCACCATATAATTTATGTACACAAGCAGGCATACGGCAGGCATTCATCAACAGTTCTTTCATTCTTGGTTTCTGGTGTCAATGAAAATGAACAAACATACGCCTGAAATGATAATGAAAAGAACAAATCATGTTATTCATGTTATTCAAGACTGAGGGAGTACAGTATAATCAAAATTTAATCAGCAACTTGTTTCCCAGTGAAATATTTGAATTTATAAGTTTTTGTTTTAGTATTTACTGTACAGTTTTTTCAATATCGAAATTCTTCTGCCAATTAAAAAAATCTACAGAATTATATGTTTGGAAAGAAGAAAGAAAAGAGGATGTCACTTCTAAACCCGGTTTCTTCAGATTTTTAGATTTCATTTTTAAACAGTTGTAAGTTTTGTTTTTGCTGTAGAGCAGTGGTTCCCAAAGTGGGGGTCTCGGGACAATGACAGGGGGTCGCTAGGTGATTTCCAAAAGTCAAATAAATTTGATTAAACTATTAGAATTACCAAATTTAACAATAACCGACAGAAGATAAAAACAGTAGTTTTAATAGTAAAAAACAACAATATGAAAATGAAAATCCATCAGCCTTTTAATTACTCTTTTTTTCAAAGTTTTCATAGCATTGTTTGTTTACATTAGATTAACAACACAGCAATGGCGTCAGCTGCAGCAGATTGATTTTATAGCACCAGGTTAAACTTTGACACCTTTAGGGCAATCAGATACATTAAAAATAAATACAGGCCACAACTGAACATTGAGAATGACCTTTGATTGGCGGTCTCCAAAATTAAACCAAGACTTGTGCTGAAAACATTGTGTCCACCTGTCTCTTTAGTTGAGGTTAAAATTAAATTCACACATAGCTGATGATTGATTATAAAGCAAGTTTGGCATGCTGTCCCAGGAGAGAGCCCTGAGCTCAAAAGGTCCTTGAGCCCTGGGCTCCCTCCCGTTTGCAGGGCGAAAAGGGGAGCTTTGAGCTCAGGTAGATCTCGAGAACTCCCCCTTTTTTATTTTGATAAGAGCTGATGACAGAAAATGATTGCTAAAGAAGAGATATGCTGCTGGATGAGAGTTTGACTGTAGTGCTAAATTAAGATTAATCAATTAACTTGCATGTTTTTAGAATGTGGGAGGAAACCGGAGAACCCGGAGAAAACCCACGCGAGTATGGGAAGAACATGCTAACTTCGCACAGAAACGACAGCCACCCTGTTAAAGGACTAGAACCCGTGACGTTCTTGCTGTGAGGCAACAGTGTTAAATCACTGGGCCACCATGCCACCCTACGAAGGGAAAGGTGGAGAAGTAGGGGTGAAAGGGGGGAATTCTTCAAATCGAAGATGACTGTAGTGAGAAACCCTGGCTCTTTATAGTGGGTTAGGAATCGTCTGATTGGTGGATCATACGTAGTTAATTTTAATGTCCATTTTAAAAGCCTGAATAAAGTCTGAAGATACTTTTCCAAAATTCAGATACATCTGGACAGGACCAAAATATATGACCATAAGTCTCTACTGCGCCTTTGCATCTATCACACAAAGGAGAGATAAAACGATACAGCTTATTAAGTTTGGCTTTAGTATAGTGTAATCTATGCATCACTTTAAATTGTATGAGCTGTAGTCTTACATTTATAGAGCAAGAGTGAATACGACTCAATCCCTTCTCCCAAGTAAAGCACACACACATTTCTTACTGGCTTGCAATTTAATCCGAGAAGAGAAGCATGTAAAGGTATAGTCAAATAGTCATCTTTTTTTAAATAATGTACATGTACTGTGGGGGAAATGGAGCACCTGGAGGAAACCCACACAAACACAGGGAGAACATGCAAACTCTACACAGAAATGCCAACTGAGCCAGCCAGGACTTGAACCATGCAACCTTCTTGCTGTTAAGCAACAGTGCTAACCACTGAGCTGCCGTGTTGCGTGAACATATCAGTAAAGTTTAAAATGTTGGTGTAATAATGTTGATGGCTTCCTGGTCATCGGGAAGAAGGAGAATCAAATAACTTTAATTTAAATGATGAAAATAAATATAAAACAAACAGGCAGCAACAGTCCCTCCTTCTTTTTTAGTTTTCAGAGCTTTTCTATGAGACTCGCACACAGGTAACAGTATTTAACACTTGTGCACCAGCCCTGCTCCTCTTAAATTTTGTCAAACATACACATTGTTTCAAAAGAGATGCTGTTTTTAAAGCATTGTCTTTGGATGGACCTTGCATTTGTTGTTGCAATTTTTTTAAATTTTGAATAAAAGACTGCATGTTCAATTATATTTAAAGATGATTTTATTCTCTTACAAGTGAAGGTCAGACAGTTTCCTCCTGCTTATATTTGTTCTCAAGTCTTCAAGTTTACAATACAGAACTGCTTTACCTTTCCACCCATGGAAAAACATTCTTCTACTTCACTTTACTGCTTCACTTATGGAGCCCCCATGTTTAGGGTCATACTTGACTTTTGAAGGCAGAGACAGAGTTGTCTCACCCAAATTTATACTTTGTATGAACCCCTGTCCCCCGTATTATTTTGTGGACCCCAAACCATATCTCAAAATCTAAGAGACTAGATACAATGTGTCATAAGCACATACACTCTCAGAAATATGTGTTGATGTGGTGGTTGATTTTCTCACTTTGTATGTCTGTGTGACAAAATACTTTATGCCATTCATTTAATGTCACATTTAGGAGATAAATAGAATCTCCTGTCTCATTTTTATATTTGCTGTAGGTTACATTTACTTAAAAAAACTATTTAAAGATGTTGTTTTTGGTTAGATACTTATTGAAGACAAACTTCATGCAATATCTGTCATTTTTAAATATGTTTTGCACCCTTGGCCTATTTATGTGATTTTGAATTATTGTTGAGATGTAAAGAATCTTATTTTATCATAAGTTTATGTATTATTTATTTACAGTCTTGATAAATTTTTGAAAGTCAGGTTTTCTTAAAAAAAAACTCTTTTAAAGAAAAGAATGTAACATGACACTTACATGAGGACATTTTTTGTTACAATGGAGACCTTTAGTCATGAAAACATTTAAAGCATGTTAAAATAAGTTTTAAAGAGCCCCTATTACACATTGAAAAGGGTCATATTTCGGTTTTATGGGTCTCAACATACTGATATGTATGCAAGGTCAAAAAACACATTCATGGTCTTATAATATGCATTTATTTTTACCTAATTATCCCAGCGACTCCCATATGAATCGTTCAGCGATTAATTTGTTCCCAAACCCCTGCTTAGCGCGAAGCTAATCTGCGCTGATTGGACCGATGACAGCCTGTTGCCATTGGTCGACAGCGTTCAGTGCGAGACAGTAAAATGGCCAGCGTGGTTTATCAAGCCCGCGGCCGCGGGTCGCCAACATTGGTATAGGATCCGATCGCAGTGGACGCTCGAAACATGCTTCAAAGAAAACTTACTAACACCACAGTAAACAGTACCCAGTTCTCAACAGTGTTATTCAGACACCTCAGCGCCGAAAGCAGTGCAGTTAAACACAAGCATATGTATGACATACATTCAGTTTTAATCCACACAGCAGCAAAAGCTGAACTATTCTGAACCTTGACCGCTGCACGTGTGCAGGATCAGCTAACGGTGGCCATAGCAACGCGATATGAGAATATAAAGAGTTAACCTGATACAGTACACACGGTTACTGGTAACAAAACATGTAGATCATTTCTATTTGCAATCATTGCTGTGGCACCTCGTCCGTGAACTGCTATATGTTCTAAGTGCTTACCTGTACTCTGCTTTTCTAAACGATCACATCCCCAGCCGGGAGGCTGTAGCATCCTCTGTCCTCTAACAAGCTATCTCTGCGGGCTCCCGCTCTCCATTCACAAGCCTTTTCAGTTCTGCTCACCAGCCCGAAGCCCATCGTTCAGCAGCCAGCTGGTGTACCTAATAATTTGTCCTTATTTTGCCCGCACCCCTGGTGTCTTGTCTGTCCATTACAAGATGGAGGCAGAAACTAATGCATGAGCTGTGTAGTGATAGACCACCCATTGTAAGCGTGCAGATTTCTGAACGACTCCTTTCCCTCACACTTCTAATAATATTCAGATAAACACAGCGTCTTCATGAGCGTCTTGCTGCTGTGTTAGTGGGCGGGGCCGCAGGTTTGAATTTTGCCGGGTCTGCACGCGCAACCATTATGTTTCGTAACGACATCACGCCGAAACACCTGAAGATTCGTTATCAAGACGATTCATTTAAACCACTATGAGTCGACTCTTTTATAAATGAATCAATAGTTTTAAAAACTGTCCACTTTCAGATTTAAGCTTTAGCTGGATATTTCACTTCACTAAGAGCTGTGTTACAAACTACATGGAAGGTCATTTTCAAAAACCCATAATAGGGGCTCTTTAACACATAAAGCATTGTGCTGGCTTCATGATTCAAAGACAAAACTTTTTCAAACAATAAAAGTGTAGTACAGTTAAACTTTATTTTTCTGAAAACAGTCAAATAATTCTTTTTTTTACATTTGTAATGCTAGTAATATGTTCAGCATCTTCAGAGGATTGTACAAACATTGTCCTCCTCTTTCCTTTGCACTGGATAAATTATAAATTATATTAATGATTTGTTCTGGATTCCAAACACAGAATTATTCAAGGCCACTTTTCACCATCCCACAGTTTGGAGGGCACCAGGCAGTGTCATACCCTTGATCATGCCAGGTTTTCTGCAGTGGATGACGTTGACGGTCAATCTTTATCACTCTGCCAACATTGACTTTTACTCTGATAATCACTCTCTGGTCTTCAGGCAGTTTCAGAGGGTATCTAGATCTCGGCTTAGGTAGACGCCACGTCCATGCATGCCTTTAGAGGACTGAAAAAAACCCTCCTCAGCTATTTGTTCTGCAGCTTCCTAGGATGTGCTGTGATACATTCTGTAAGCTTTATAATTTTCTGGGGCTGAATAGCTTTCAAGACAAGGTGAAGCACCAGGACCCAAGTCATCTTCAGCCCACATGTTTGAACCTGGAACACAAATATTTTAGTATGTACAGTAATGTACCGTCGAGGGCTTGTTAACAGTACTGTATATATAGATTTATTAGCCCCCCTGAATTATTAGCACCCCTGTTTATTTTTTCCCCAATTTCTGTTTAACAGAGAGAAGATTTTCTCAACACATTTCTAATCATAATAGTTTTAATAACTCATCTCTAATAACTGATTTATTTTATCTTTGCCATGATGACAGAAAATAATATTTTACTAGATATTTTTCAAGACACGTCTATACAGCTTAAAGTGACAATTAAAGGCTTAATTAGGTTAACTAGGCAGGTTAGGGTAATTAGGCAAGTTATTCTATAATGATGGTTTGTTCTGTTGACTATAGAAAAAAATTAGCTTAAAGGGGCTAATAATTTTGTCCTTAAAATAGCTTTTAAAAAATTAAAAACTGCTTTAATTCTAGCCGAAATAAAACAAATAACACTTTCTCCAGAAGAAAAAATATAACTAGACATACTGTGAAAATTTCCTTTCCTATTAAACATCATTTGGGAAATATTGAAAAAAGAAAAAAATAATTCAAAAGGGGACTTATAATTCTGACTTCAACTGTATATATGTCATTTTTTATTAGGATACAATCAGAAAATATAGACAAATTACTTCTTTAAGCAAAACTCAGTATTTAATGTTCACTCAAATCGCATCGAGCACTTGAACTGTTTTGGGAAGACTGACCTAATGCAGTCTGAAATTATGTGCTATGTAATATGCAGGCTTCTTTCAGCACCTCCCAGTTCTTATTTAAATTTAGACTGTCATTTCTTTGTTCTGTCCAGGTAATCCCAAGTAAGTATCACTGCCTGGAGACCTACAAGTAGGAGGAATTACACCGCAAGTAGGTTGGGTGACATCCAAGTGGGAGGGACGTAAAGCACAAGTAGGTTGGGTTTAGGTGGTGTAGTTGGAGCAGATAATAATAAAACACCTCACGTTACTGTGAGGTTGGGTTTAGGGTTAGGGTAGGTGTAGACATTAATAAAACACAATATTGGACTTCAAGTCATGTACAAGACATTAAATAAAAATTCCAGGTTTGTACAGCCCACTTGGAGCTCGAAGGCCCACCCACTAGGAGATCAAGTCCCACCCACTTGAAGCTGGCTCCGACCTCCGTTTATACCCTTCTCGTCTCTGTGATCCCCTACAATATTAAGGTAAGCACTTTATTGTATGGCTGGTGGCCAAAAGTACACAAACATGCTGCAAGTTAACAAAACACATGCAAATACAAAACATTGCTGCAAAGAACGCAGACCCCAAAAGTGCTGAACAGAGTCAGCAGTGTTGTTGGGGAGGTGTTTAATTTTTATTATTATTTTTTTTAAATATCCTGGTCTTATGGTTCCTTGTTTTCTGTATATTTCAAGAGTTAATATGCAAAAAAAAAACTATATGCTATCTGAATTTTTTTTCTCAACCTCATATATTTATTTTCTGTTATTTTACTTTAAAAGGAGTGAAAAAATCTTTGAAATAAGTGAAAATAACACACAGGAGCCTGAAAAAACTTTCAGAAAAACATTCAGATGGCACTTAGAGGCTTTTGCATCTTAACTCTTCATTTTAGCCGTAAATTGCACAACTATCCTTAAATGAAATGTTATTTAATGCAAGAGTTAAACTTGCATTAAATTGTTAGCAAGAGTTAAACTCCCAGAACAACCAAGTTTGTCATGGAGACAAACACCGTGATTCCCTCCTCTGATCAGCAGAGGGCGCTCTAACCCGAATGATGACTCTTATCTACCTGCTCCTATACTCAGAGCTATTTGCCAGTCAAAGCAGACTGTTTTCACTCACTCTTTGTGAAGTCTCGTACTAGGACACATTAAACAAGGACAACACAGACATAACATAAAACATAGACCCTTGACTAAAGCATTTACTATCAAATCAATTAAATATCAATTAATTTGAATGAATTTTCATTATCATTTCACTAAAGCTTCACTGAGAGAATTATTATATTAACAAAATATTATAAATTTGTAAAATATGTACAAATTTATGAGCAAATATGTGTGCAAATTTATGGAAAAATGTCCTATATGTCACCAAAAACAGTAAATCCATCCCTGTTTCTCCAACTCTCATTTACATAAACAGTTAAACCCAAAAATCTGTATTTCTGGTTGTATTATAATACATAAATAAATGATTATTAAATAAATATGATCATTATTCCATCACTAAAACAACAAATGTGTGCCTAAAATTGCTGCACAGTACTGTATAAAATATATATATAAAAAAACTGTCTATGTATCTGTGAATGTTACTTTTAGTAAGCACTACAGGTCCAAAGGCTTTAACAGCCAAAATGTTTGGGAATCCCTGAATAAAGTTATTATTGATTTGTCTGATATGCATGTTTAGTGATTTGAATAATTTTGGTTCAAATTCATTAGCCTATGTTGTTGATTAAGTTGTGCTTTGTCCCCAAAATCATGTATTGCAAATGTAGGCTAATATATATCACATTTACATGGCCATGTTGTGAATTTGCAAAGCTAAACAATAACATAGACTTTACAAGACTTATATAGTCTATACCCATTAAACTACAAAAAAGTGTAACTGACCTCTGCTATTGCTTCTACCACTGAATGCAAACTTTTGGAAAAAATCATGAACACCATCAGGGTCTTTCCACAACGGAGACAGGAAATATTACTTCAGCTAAAGAAAACCTTTCTGTTTCATTTTGGTAAACGCTTAGGCAAGTCTATACATGATTATTTTGACTTGGAAAAAAAAAGACTTTTCATAATTTTTGCAATGAGAGTCATAAATTATATTAATATTGTCTAAATTGTTTCTGTCTGATTTCTCAGTGTTGGTTTGCAGCTGGAAGGTTCATATCTCTGTGGCGACCATTCATTAATAAAGGGACTAAGCTGAAAAGAAAATGAATTAATAAATGTTTCTGTTTGTATTAAAGGTTTATTGATTTGGGTGAAAATTGGGAACAAAATTGAGCTGTTTTTTTTTTTTTACTTTTGTTTATATTACATGCTTATGTTCAAACAAAAAGGTTCAAATTAAATTTAGAAATATAACAGATTACACGATTAAAATATCCCCCATTTTTGTCAGGTTAAAAAGAAAGTAAATAAAATTCAGTTTCATTTTTACTTCACGGCAGTTAACAAAATAAACCTGTGACAGCGGGTATGGACAAAGTATTTCTTTATGAACTGCAAATTTAAAACTTTTTATTTGAATTTTTATTCAGTTATTTACATAGTGTAATACCTTTTAACAGTGTATTATATATAAGATCG
>CAIGQZ010032312.1:6406500-6435862 GCA_903798205.1 Danio tinwini | reverse complement strand
TAAATTACTAATGCATAATAAAAAAAAAAAAAAAAAAAAAAAAAAAAAAAAGGCCGCGGGTTGCGCAACACCCCGGAAATGGCTCCGTTAGAGAGTGTAGAAGCTATATTTTATGCACATATGCATCACTTCGGTTTTTATTTTACTGTACAAAAGTTATTTACACTTAAATACACAGTATACTGGGTACCCGAGCTGGGTAATGAACACTGGTTTCATTGACTAATTTTGATGTAATGCTATGATGCCTAAAATGCAAAGGAGATAAAATAAGTAATGTAAACGCATGTTCCTATAGTTATTATCATGTAAAACTAAGCAGAAGCAAATATGTACTATTTAATATGAATGATCAAAAAGTTATTTTCCCAGTTTTCACTTGAATTGCAATAGCTTGGCCATTTCACATGATAGAGATACAATTCTTTTTCCTAGTGTTTGCTGCCCTCTGCTGGTTTCAAGCAGAACTGTCTGAAAAAAAGCTAAAATCTCTAAACAGATAAACTACACCCTTTCAAAAAAGCATTTTAGAGAAAAAAAAAATTGCCCAATGTTGAAGTGGTTCATAAATTTTTTTACTTTCAGCAGTTTCTTATGTAAATTCAAAGGGTTTTCTATTCAGTTACACTGGAATTTTTCATTTATAGCAATGCATTTGGATATGGAAGGCTTTCAAAATTTGGTAGGCGAAAAATACATAAAAAAAATGGTATAGCACCTCTCATAGACGAGACATTTTTCTTTTTTCCTCTGATTACACACGTGCAGGAATCACCAAATTTATTTACAGCAACATAGACCAAACAGAACCTAAAAGGTACACTTTCAAATTTGAGTTTGTAAAAAAAAAATACAAAAAGCGCCTCTTTTTTTAGGTGTTTATTATAACAAAGACAACATATACAGTTATTTTAAATACTTTCAATAGTGTTTTATGAAAATTCAAATGGTTTTCTTTAAAATGATACCAAATATTTGCATTTACACCTCTGCATGTGGATTTGGGAAGCTTTTAAATTTGGGTAGGCAAAATCCAGGCGGAAATCCCAAAATAGCACTAGACTTTAAAGGGTTAACAGAGCAAGGAAATCACAGTATGTCTGAAAATATTTTTTCTTCTGGAGAAAGTCTTATTTGTTTTATTTTGGCTAGAATAAAAGCTGTTTTTAATTAAAAAACCTTTTTTTTCAATAGTCTCCAGAACAAACCATCAATATACAATGACTTGCCTAAATACCCTAACCTGCCTAGTTAACCTAATTAACCTAGTTAAACGTGTTTAAATGTCACTTTAAGCTGTATAGAAGTGTCTTGAAAAATATCTAGTAAAATATTATTTACTGTCATCATGTCAAAGATAAAATAAATCAGTTATAAGAAATGAGTTATTAAAACTATTATGATTAGAAATGTGTTGAGAAAATCTTCTCTCTGTTAAACAGAAATTGGGGGGGGGGGGGGGATAAACAGGAATAAACAGCAATAAATATTTGCTTTAAAAATGTAAAATAATAATAATAATAAAATAAATAAATTCAATAAAAAGGTATACTATATGTATTTTGTGACGGTGGGGTTTAAGTTAAGTTTGACAGACTAACAAGAAAAAGCAACAAAAAATAAATATTAAAAAGAATTTTAATTCTTTTCTGCTTTTAGTCTTGGAGGGTGCAGGGCCCATATGACATCAATTATGTAATTTAATACAAAATTACATCATTTATAGATAAAACGAGTTGGTGTGACAGGGTGTTAAGTCAAACTGAGGGACACACACAAATCATGAAATATATATATAAAAAAAGATTACTTTGAATAAATATATCTTATGGAAATAGAGACAAATATATGACCCTGAAAACATTAAATGTTTGAAAAAAAAAAGTTACTTATCTAAAGATACTTTTGGTCCAAATGAAATGTTAGTCAACATGGACTTGAAATTTATGTAATCATGAAAAATGATTTAAAAACGAATGTTACTCTTTAATAATAGTGTTTTACATCATGTTAACAGGATAACTTAAATTAATAACTTTATGTTTTGAAAATATGACTTTTTTATCTAGAGTACAAAAATGTGGATCTTATATAATTTGTTTAAACATTAAAGCAAAAAAGTATATAATAACACAAAGGCGTAGGTTTGCTCTTGACATTAGTGGGGACCTATCATCTGCCATCCTCACTTGCGTGTCACCCACCTCACATACTTTATTCTTGCTTGGGAAAATTCCCCTCCACAGCTTTGGCACTGAAAGCAGCTACAGCCTCTCACATGACAGCAGGGAAAGGCTCAGCCAATCACGATGATCATATGTTTTGGGGGTGGTACGACTCAAGTATAGAATATGATTTAACCCTTTCTGCATGTCTAAGTTAATGTTGACAGTGTGAATTAAATTATTGGTAGGGACATTTCATAGTCGATGGATATTGGTGGGGACACGTCACCTTCGTCCATGCTAAATCTATGCCCCTAACAGAATTTATGATGCAACCCACCCTCCCCCTCCTCCTGCATCACGCCATGTGTGGTAACAGATCACACCTGTTAAATTTCTTAACTGAAGTTACTATTTAAGAATATAATAGAAACACATTTTACCACACATTTGAGGATTTGTATTCTGAGTGATTATTACTTTAATAAAAATTAAAAAGTGTTAGTATGAAGCTCAAGTGCAATGTTTTAAAACAAGCATAATCCACCAATATGACTTTTATTCTCAATGTTCTTTTTTGAGTTTTTGTACTTTACATTTAAATAATTTGCTGATCATTGATCAATTTTCATAATTTTAATGTTTTTTAAAGAGCTGTTTCATTAAACTGTTGCCTAATAGATTTATTGTTTGAGCATATTAAAAATAACTTTTTTTGAGAAGTTTATTGATTGTACACTTTAATTTTTTATATTCTATTGTATTAAAAACAGTCTACAATGTAAATGTAATGTTTTCATTTCCAATACAATTTAGATTTATTATCTCAAATGTTTTGTTTTACATGTGGAGTAGTTGTTAGTTCATTCCACTGTGGCAGGGCCTGGTAAGAAGGTAGCAAACCGAGTGAGTGAGTAGGTCATGAAATATATATATATATATAATACCATAAAACATATTTTAGTTTTTGTATTGTATTTAAATATTATTATTAATATAAAGTGATTTGGTTGCAGCCTACTACTTTTGAATTGACTTCATAGCCTAATTAGTGTAATATAAACTCAAGCATTTTAGTTTATTGAACATTAAGAGACAGACATTTCAAAATATATGAAGATCAAGGTGTTCAGTCTGCACATGGGCCAAAACACCAATTCACTGCAGTTCTCGCAAAGTCATCGGCTACCATATATTTTCTGAATAATTTCAACCCAGAGTATGGCAAACCAGCTTGAGGGGAAGAATCTTGCCCAAATGGATTTTGGTAACTGTCTGTTTGGTCTGTAGCTGTAACAGGATGTTTGACATTTTTCCTGAGGAAATTGCTTCATTTTGATTACAATGGAAAACGCCAGAGCCTTACTTATAGTACATTATTAACCTAAGTCATACCACTTAGAATTTTAACAAACAACATTGTAAAAAAAAAAATACAAAATGTGTAGTATTTTGAGATTCATGTGAGTTTTTGGTTACCAAAACCATTCTCAGAACGTAGGTCTATATGGAATATATATATATCAATAATAAACAGCATTTAAACAGGTTTTCATGTAACCAAGTTTAATTTACCTTCCATGTTTTCATTGTAGATGTTCTGATCCTGAGTGTTTCGATATTACCAAAAAGAACAAAATTTTTTTTATAAAAATCCAAAAATCACACTAACTTTTGATTTCTCTCAAGGTTTTTTTTTCTTTACTTTCGTCAATTGGTAAAGTTTGTTCCTCGCTTCTGTCGCCACTGGCTTTCAAGGTTCGGGACTTGTGGAGTTGCACATTGATGGATTTGCTCTTTAGTGTTTGGACTTTCAGCAGTGAAAATTAAACCATGCTGAACTGAACTAAACTGAACTTAAACTCTGAAACCTGGACTGACACAGTTTTTAATTTACTATAATCTTCTATGTTAGGCTGCTTTGACACTATATACATTGTAAAAGCACTATAGATGCTAAAGATGAATTGAATTAAATTGGATTGAACATTTATTAACATGTCCATCTTTAGCATCAGAACAAGTAGTACATGTAACCATGATTCCACAGCACACCCAATGTAAACAGATTTCAATTATAGAAAATAGCAGAGAATAATGATGATTTAATCTGGTCAAAAGATTCTGCAATCCTCCTTCGGTTCTGGATCAATTAAATTAATGACGGTGATTTGTCTCGGATCCCGAACACAGTCTTCTTCAAAACCACTTTCTACCATGCCACATTCAGGAGGGCACCAGGCAGTATCATAACGTCGCTGCCAGGTTTTCTGCAATGAATGGCCTTGGTGGTCGATCCTCTTCACTCTCCCAACATTGACCTTCACTCTGATAATCACTCTCTGGTCTTCAGGCAGATTCAGAGGGTATCTGGAGGCCTTCTATAAATCTCGGCTGAGGTAGACGCCATGTCCAAGCATGCCTTTAGTAGATGGACGAAAACCCTCTCTAAGAATTCTTTCTGCAGCTGCCCTGGATGTGCCGTGATACATGATGTATTCCTTGCCATTCGCTGGTTGTCTGTAACTCTCAAGACATGGTGGAGCAGCAGGACCCAAGTCATCTTCAGCCCACATGTTTGCAGTTGGAAACCAATGGCCCATTTCCACTGAGTGGTACGGTACGGTACGGATCGGTTACGAACAGTACCGTACCACTTTTTCGGCACCCTTTCGAAAGGGTACCAAAGACGAGAAAGGGTACCAAAAGGTGGAGCTACACGCGCAGCTGAACGCTGATTGGTTTACAGAGATACGTCACGATCTTGTGGAGCTAGCCAGAATCAAAACAATGGAGCCGCCATGTTTTTAAATACACAGCCGAGACAACTATATGCATATAATAACGATACATGGATGACCCGGGCTCAAAACAAACCTTGTCGTTGTCTTGATGAACAGCCACAAAGCCAAGAATCTGCCGTGTCCTGTTGTTGTTTTACGAGGCCGTCTAAAAGTCTAAAAGTGCGAGCGGTTTTTCGCTTTCTCCAGGGAGCCTGCGATCGCGTCTAGATTTGATATAACGAACTTCTTGAGCTGATGATAATAACGAGTTTGTGTGATTAATGAAGCATTTTCGACATCTGATCCATTCAGAAAGAAAAGGACAAACGCGAGAGTGAAGCGCAGAAAAAAGGAGAAGCCCAACAAAACACAGGAGCAAATAGTTTCAGCAACCTGAACAATCTGCCATGAACAAATCATGAACAAACTGCCATGTTTATCATCACCTTTTGGACTATTATGAACTCGGAATGACGGAATTACTCTCTAACAGAGGCTACATGTGCTGGTGAAGATGAAGGATACAGATGAGAGGTTAGCTCTGACTGTGGGCCACTGTATATGTTGCGTGTTGTTTTTGAACTCAAATAAGGACTTAATGTATGCTGTGTGTAGTTTATCTGTAAGTGGTAACAACAGAGACTGTAAGGGTCTGTATGTGTTCATATATGTTGCATTTAATTATTTTATATAATTGCAGACGTTACAGTAGGCTGTAACACTGTCACACTGTCATTGATCTGCAGTTATAACCAAATCATGTTCATAGAGATGTTAGTAATAAACATTTATATTAATTATTAATATTAATTATTAATATTAATACAAGTATTAATATGTTTAAAGCATCTGTTTTATTAGAAGAGCTTCTCATATATTGTGAACAAACTTTACAGCTTTACTGTAGACATTTATTCAAGCGAGAATGTATGAAACTCTCTGTAGTACACCACGCCCACCAAAAGGGTACCCTTTGTAGTGGAAACGCAAGCTTGATAAAGGTGACCCGTACCGAACCGTACAGTACCGTACTGTACTACTCAGTGGAAACGAGCCACAAATAATCTTAGCTATATATACAGTGGAAAAAAACAATATGTAATCTTTACAAGGAGTTCAGGAGTTGTTAAGAATGTTAAGAAAAATGTGACCCTCCAAGTAAAGTCATGTCATAATGATACATTAATAGGTTATGAGTTCATGTTGGTCAAGTTTGACTTTAAATTAATATTCTTTCACATAGAGCAAGTTACATTTAGCTTAAGCCCTCCGTCCTGCCACCAGGACCCTTAAGTGAAAGTGTTAGTGAGAGTGAAAGTTGTGACATGTGGCCAAGTAGTGGCCCATACTCGAAATTTGTGCTCTGCATTTAACCCATCCAAGTACACATGCAGAACAGTGAACACACACACGGTGAACACACACACACGGAGCAGTGGACAACCATTTACAAACCACAGTAGTCTAAAAACAAACATATACTATTTAAAAGCTTAAAATTTCTAGTTTCCATATCTGGTAACTGATTTTTGATCGATTTTACTGAGCAACAGTTATTTAATATTTTGCGACAAGGATGCTCATCAGAGTTGTGAAGCATTACTTTGCTACAGCAATCCACATGTAAACATTTTTAAATCAAAATTTCAAATCAAATTCCACCAAACTGCCCGTACACTTTAGAATTTGTCTACCTTATAAACAGTGTCAGAAATATTAAATAATATGGTTCATATTCCAAAACATACACAGAAATAGGGGGCGATCTTATATATGGTCACAAATGGAAACGTCTGCTGGTGTTGTTTGGTCCTGCATCAAAACAAAATCTTACTGAAAGCTCATTTTTTAAGATATCAACTTCAAATTTTAAATATAATTTATTTGAATATAATTATAATTGTATTATGTAGCTTTGATTTAATAATGAAATATATAGTTATTGTTTTATTATTTTCATATACTTAAAGGCGCATAACTTTTTGACATTTTTTTGCTGACATCTGTCTTCTTTAAAATGAGACCAAGCTTAAATCTAAGCACCAAAGCACTGAAGATAGCTTTTAAGACATTCATTTAAGTTGAACACGTCATTTTTACATCTATGTTTATAAAATGTGGGGACGACAGTTCAGGGGTTAAACAAAAGTGTTTATTAATAAATATAATTAACAAATATGTACTAACAAGTAATTAAGGTAGCCATTATTCACACTGGAACTGATGTGACTCATATTTCAAGTGTGTGTAAATAAAGTGTATTAGTACATTGTTACTTATGACTAATTGTAAAGTGTTGCCAAATTTATCTACTCAGGGTAAATAAATTTTAATGTATGAAAGTCATTTGAAGTTTACATCACAATATTCTGATCCATGTACATTTTACAGTTAGTTGTATTCGAACAGTGTAGCCCTGAATTAAGCCAGGCTTTTATGATTTAAAACATTTAAGTGATCAACAATTTAGTGTTACTGTTAATAACGTATCTAAACAACAGAGGTTACTTAGTACTTAATACATGATGACGATGACATTATAAATGCAAGTATAATAATTATATATATTATAAATTATATTTCATTATAATTCCAAGTAAAATATACTACTAAGTTTTTAGAAGTCCATTTCTATAAGTTATAATACTGTATAATACAGATTTTACATTTTAATCTTTATTCTTGCTTGAGTTAAATTATTATATGTAAATAAATATCAGGGGTAGCCACAGCCATGAAGTCAAACATCCTAATACAACCAAACTGTGACTTACAGTATCACTGCCATTGCTTCTATCTCTGATTCCAGACCTTCTGGAAACGGTTGTATGAACACATTCTTAAAGGGTGTGTCCAAAAAGGAAATAGGAAATATTACATGGGGCAGCAAGGTGGCACAGTGGGTAGCGCTGTCGCCTCACAGCAAGACGATCGCTGGTTTGAGCCTCAACTGGGTCAGTTGGCATTTCTGTGTGGAGTTTGCATGTTCTCTCCTTGTTCGCATGGGTTACCTCTGGGTTCTCCGGTTTCCCCCACAGTCCAAACACGTGGGCTACAGGTAAATTGGGTATATAGGTAAATTTGGTAGGCTAAATTGTCTGAAGTGTATGTGTGTGAATGAGAGTGTATGGGATATGCAGAAAAAGGGCTGTGTGGTCTTCAGAGTACAGTATATTGATACGTCTAAAATAAACAGGAATAATTTGCTTCTATGTTAGTTATACGGCTTACAGACTGCACTGTTAATTTTGAATGATTTGCAGAGTTAATAAAAGAGACATACAATAAAACACTGGGAAATATTCAGTATAAAGTTATATTTTTGCATTTTTCTTCTCAAAGTAAAATAATAACCCACATAGCAAAATTCCTCCGGCCCAGATCTGGCCTACACAGTCAGCTTTTGCTTGGCCCACATGCTGCAGTGAATTATGGTACATGAATGGACCAAGTCTGGCTTCCAGACAAGGGCCAAACATGGACCTTATCTGGGTCAAGTTAATAACCCATAACTAGGCCTGAACTGGGCCAGATATGTTGGTGTGTCACATATGCAATGAATTTGATAAAGCCATGAAGCATTTTGCTTCATGGCCATGCTTTTTTCTTGAAGCAACCTGATTGGTAGAAATTTTTCTTTACACAGAAATAATTTAAATATATTTTAAATGTGGGTCAAGATAGGCCAAACTTACATGGCCCATATATAAATTTTTAACATCTGGGCCAAATACAACATTTGACATATGGCCCAAGACTTATGAGCTGCCTTAAAGATGGTGCCGCCTCTGTGAAACCTGGGGTATGCCAGTGCTGGATGAATGCCTGCTGCGCCAGCTTTATGGCAAATCTGCGCCAGAATTCTTTGCTACCTGAGAAATGTGCACATATTTAGAACAATAATGATTTGATAACAATAAAAAACTTTTGATCACAGTGCACCCTAAAATATACTGGTATCTTATATCTGTGCACTTTAATAAAATGTAGTATCCTCAGTTATTCTTAAATAGGCTATTTAGTTCAGATGTTATTTTATCCACTACACTGTATCTACTTAATCCATTACTAGAACGTGTGTTTGTATGACACACAGATTTGTTTTTCATGCTGACATTGTAAATGTATGCTTTCATCCATATTATAACTGAAAGACAACTGAAATATGTGTACAAAGAAACATAATCACCTTAATATTGATATTTATTACCATGTCCATCAAGTACAAATACAAATTATTATATTGGTATAATCTATTCAGCATCTTCAGAAAATTCTGCAAACACTTTCCTTCTCTTCCTTGTGTTCTGGATGAATTAAATCAATAACTGTGATTCGTTCTGGATCCCAAACACAATCTTCTTCAAGACCGCTTGGCACCATACCACAGTCTGGAGGGCACCAAGCAGTGTCGTACCCATGATCATGCCAGGTTTTCTGCATTGGATGGCCTTGACGGTCAATCTTCTTCACTTTCCCAACATCAACCATCACTCTGACAATCACTCTCTGGTTTTCAGGCAGATTCAGAGGGTATCTGGAGGCCTTCTCTAGATCTCGGCTGAGGTAGACACCACGTCCAAGCATGCCTTTAGAGGACTGAAGAAAACCCTCTTCAGCAATTTGTTCCGCAGCCACCTCGGATGTGCCGTGATACATGATGTAGATTTTGCCTTCTACTGGGGCTGAATAGCTCTCAAGACAAGGTGGAGAACCAGGACCCAAGTCATCTTCAGCCCACATGTTTGCACCAGGCTGGAACACAAAAAAGTATGCATAAAACGATAGAAGGTGATTGATTTAGAGAGCATACACTGGAGAAATAGAGATGCAGGCGGCTGACAGGAGCTGGTGGAAGCTAAGGAAGGATGATGGAGAGCAGAATGGTGAAGTAAAAAAACTGGAGAGAGTCGCTGGAGATTGGAAAGGAGCAGGGTGCGAACTACAGGGGAGCTAGGGGGATCTCGGCTCCCTAAATTAAGACATGGGCTCCATTAAAACATAATCTCTGAAAATTTGGTGTTATAAAAGTGTTATTTTGACATAAGGTTTTAGAATTGTGTAATGTGATCATGCATGATTATTATGTGTAAAAGTATCATTTATTCGTCCATGATGGCGATTTACACCTCACTTAAAAAAAATTACTACACAAGCAATTCTTGTCATGAGCACCAATTAGTCATCTCAAAGAAGTTTTGTTGGACGTTGAGACACTGCATATTCATTCACCGAAGCAAAATGATGTAATGCTATGTTTGATTTAATTTTCTGCCAAAACAGAAGGCTAAAATGTTCTTTTTCTAAAACACCATAACATTGCTGTAAACATGTTGGACAACAATGCACAATTAAGCTGAAAGCACAGGGTAAACATGACAAAACCCATATGTCATGAGCTGTCACTTTTCACTGCGGTAAAAGTAGGCTACACTTAATGATGAATTTGAAAGTGAAAGAAAAATGTTCTGTCATTTGATACATCATTATTGCATGGCATGCTCAAGATTTAATGATGAATATTATCTTAAATCTCAGTAGTGCTGTAATTCATAAAATATTTTAGGTCATGTTAAAACAAAATTGTTTGGATTCCCAAACATTTTTGTTTTAACATGACCTAAAATATTTTACATTACATTAACAAATGATAAGCATGTCCAGGTTTTAATTTAATTTAATTTTTTCAGTAAAATGTTGTTAGTGTTTAGTGATTCACATAATTATTTTATTAATTTATTTCTTGACATTGTGTGTAATTGTTTTTGCCATTTACAGTACACAGCCATTCAATATTTTTGAATTTATGAAGTTTCACAAAGCGGCCAGCACGATGCTGCAGTAGGTAGCACAATTGCCTTACAGCAAGAAGGTCACTGGTTCGAGCCCCGGCTGGGTCAGTTGGCATTTCTCTGTGGAGTTTGCATGTTCTCCCTGTGTTTGCGTGGGTTTCCTCCGGGTGCTCCGGTTTCACCCACAAGTCCAAAGACATGTGCTATAGGTGAATTGGGCAAGCTAAAATTGTCCATAGTGTATGTGTGTGAATGAGTGTGTATGGTTGTTTCCCAGTGATGGGTTGCAGCTAGAAGGGCATCCACTGCATAAAACATATGTTGTATAAGTTGGCGGTTCATTCCTGCAGCTGTAGCGACCCCAGATTAATAAAGGGACTAAGCTGAAAAGAAAATGAATGAATGAAGTTTGACAAAGCAGATTTTTTTTTTACAGAAAATAACATTTTTAAGAGAAGAAATTGAATATAAACAAAGTGTGGCTTCATCTGCTGTTTCTGCTACAACTCAATGTAAAACCTCTGAAAGCAGTTTTTCAACAGTTCATTCAGGGTGTGTGCACAACGGAAACAGGAAATATTACTTTAGCAAAAGCTTTCAGTTTCTTTTTGTGTGTAAATGTTTATAATGATTACATTTATAGGCAGAAAATATGTTTGTCGGTTTACAATATGTCATTCTAAAAGTACAGTATATCTGTGACTGACATAAATGATTTGTGTTCACCATGTTGACATTTTTTGAGCAAAACAAGCAAATACTGTTTTGCAAAAACAAACAAAAAAGTGAAAAAGGCTGTTTTCCAGTAAAAAACGAACTTAACCAGAAACTACCAGTGGTGATCGAGGATGTTCTTTAATGTAAAATAATAATAATAATAATAATAATAATATACACAAATAGCCTACTTGTGGCTGCAAATAACACTAAGATAACACAATAACACTTTTCACACAGATAACTAGTCCCTTCTGAGAATTAGAAGTCCAAACTACTCAAAGAAAAGATGGTCTTCAAATTAGTGTTAAGTCAATTAAATAGTTTTCTGATACATATTTAATTAAAAGTCTAATTGTTGGAATATGTTAAGCTTGCTGTATAATTTTGTATATCAGAATTTAAAAAAGAAAACAGATAAGGCAGTTTCATGCTTATGGATGTTTGAACATGCCTGATATGATTCATTAACAGAAAGTTAAACAAGAAAAATATCTTATCAGTATCAAAGTTTCCATATTGGAAACTCGTTCAGTAATTGTAATACTTTTATTGAATATTATCTTTGTGCGTGTGTGTGTGTGTGTGTGTGTGTGTGTGTGTGTGAGAGAGAGAGAGAGAGAGAGAGAGAGAGAGAGAGAGAGACCCTGCTGGTCCAACACCACCCAACCCGCTCCGAGCTGGAATTGACCGACCTTCCACATGGGAGTCAGTTGCTCTAACAAGGAGGCTAATGACCATGACCCCTAAAAATGTTTTGCGAGGGAACGCAAAGATGTTTTGCGTTCCCTAGCAAAACTGTTTTTCCACAAACACTTCCTGTTCACTTCATACATGTCAACCGTCCTGTTTTGCCTGGATTATCCCATATTTTACAATTCTATCCTGATATCATTATCATTCAGTATCAGCGAATGCATGTATGAGCCAATGACTGGTATAAGCGCTGACTGACAGAAGCGCTCCGTATGATAAACTGATCCCAGATCAGCTTCTGTACACGCCATTTAAAGTGACACCTCTGTTTTGTATTTGATAACAGTGGTGTCACTGTAAGGATGCACAGATCTATAATGAATTCCATTACTTTCGTAACTGTTTGTGCATTACTTTGTCATTAGATGTGTTTAAAATAAAACACGCAGGACGGACATGTTTACATATTATTAAGAGTATTTGCCTTGTTTAAACATACACCCGAATATCCCAAAATGCCCTGCACTTTCGCTCCTCTTTAAATGACGTTTACAGAAGCTGATCTGGGATCAGTTTATCATCAGAATTCGCTGATTCAGAGGTTGCATGAAGGGTGATGATCGACGCACAGCTTTAATGAAAAGAAAGTGAATGCAGACATTTTTATATTCATTTCAGCATGCATTCAAGATTAAAAATACATGAGAAATATGGGAAAATACTGAATGATATGATGATAGCAGGATAATTGTAAAATACGGGATAACCCAGGCAAAAACGGGAGGGTTGACATGTATGAAGTGAACAGGAAGTGTTTGTGGAAAAACATTTTTGCGAGGGAACGCAAAAACTTAAAATAAATAAATGAATTTCCTATCACTGTTTTTTTTTCTCCCACCCATTTTTTTTCTCCCACTCAGTTTTTTTCCACCACGTCCCTTCCGGGTCTCCGTATATTACTCATTTGAAAGTTGATTTGGATATTATACTTTGGCTAAATAATTAATATGTGTCACCTGCTAAGCCATTTCACACACTACTGTTGGGTACATTTAAATTGGGTTTTATTGAAATTTTCAGTACAATAAAAAAAGTTTATCTATATTTAAAACAGAACAAAAGTTCAGAAGTTCACATTCCAGAAGATAAAGGTTTATGTTCATTTCTGTTATTGGTTAACTTATCCTGATAAGTATGGTGGATTTGTATATAAACAAATTTAAATTTTCATGTTGTAATTGTAGTGTTTTTATTAACATTGAAGGACATTTTAAAATCTAAGTAACTTTATAATTACAGAAAGGTAAAATAAACATGTTCAAACTATCTCAATGTTATTCATTTATGTGTCTTAAGGATCAGAACATACATTTTAATTTCATAGCACTGTCACATTTTATTTTCAACAGGATTTAACAGCTTGAGGATGACCCAAGTCTGATCCAACTCCTTTGAAAGAATCGTGATTTGTTTTGGATTCCAAACACAGTCTTTTTTAAGACTGCTGGACACCATGGCACAGTTTAGAGGGCACCAGGCAGTGTCGTACCCATGATCATGCCAGGTTTTCTTCAAGGTATGATCTTGGTGATCAACCATCTTCACTCTCCCAACATTTACCTTCACTTTCTGAACCACTCTCTCTTTCTTAAGCAGATCCAGAGGGTATCTGGAAACCTTCTGTAGGTCCCGACTGAGGTAGACGCCATGTCCAAGCATGCCGTCTTCAGACTGAAGGAAACCCTCTGTAAAAATGTTCATGGCAGCTTTAATGGAAGTGCCATGGTACATTATGGAGTCTTTTCCTTCTTCTGGTGCCATACAGCTCTCAAGACATGGTAGAACGGTAGAAGAGTCATTTTCAGTCGTCATGCTTGCACCTGAATCACAATTGATCTTATTATGCATATTAATGAAAATTTACCATGCCTAACTTAAAAGAGGGTTATATAATGAATAACAAATCAATTTATAAAGATGTACATATTTTAAAAACAAATAATAGACAAAAAGTAGCATTAAAAACAGGTGACTTACCTCAGATGTTGCTTTTATTGCTGAGAACAGACATCTAAAAAAAATACTTATAAATTCCCAATATACTTTCAGTATTTTACTCAAAAAGCATCTATATTAGTATATTTATTAAACTTCTTTTACTTCTTGAAATACTTTAGGTTATACTTACAGTAAATATACTTGACTTGATCTGACAGAAAAGTTTAGGTATATTATATTTGTGTTTCAGTATTTTGATTACCTCAAATACTCATTTTTATTTAACAATTGCTACAAGCATTTTGCTAATAACCATCTGACCTAAATACCTATAGACTGCAAAAAGCTTTTCATAGTTTACAAATGTTACGCTTTAATAACTTTAGAAATATGTTACTCTGGACCACAAAACCAGTCTTATGTTGCGCTGGTATATTTTTGGCAATAACCCAAAATACATTGTATTGGTCAAAATTATAGATTTTTCTTTTATTATTCTTTTAAGTATCTTGTTCCATGCAGACATTTTGTAACTTTCATACTGTACATATATTTTGTAATAAATTGCAATACTTATAATCATTAAACTTACTTTAGACAACTTTAAAGACAGTTTTCTCAATATTTAGAATTTTTAGGAATTCCAGATTCAAGATTTTCAATAGTTGTATCAAGATTCAATGTTGCCCTATAATAAATCATACATCAATAGAAAGCTTTATTCATTATAACTGAGTTTGTGGTCCAAGGTTACATATTGACTGAACTGAAAGGTGGGTCAGTCAGTGCAAACCGCTTGTTTGAAACAATATTCACTTTATTGGCTCTTTAGTATAAAGTTACTTTGAACTAAAAACGTTTGTTAAATAAATACATGCAAATTGTCTGGTAAAACGTGTTTGTTTTCTTGACAATCCAAAAGCGTGCCAAGAGGCGTGAAAGTTTATTGGAGTGCATAAACAAACAATATTAATTCAATAATAGTTTTTCTAAATAAAAAAAGATATACATATTTTGTAAACAAGAATGGGGTTCACAGCATAAACAAAATGGTGACTTAAGTCTAATGAGTTTTACAATGAACGCTGTCCGAAGACAAAGCAGGTTATTCAGGAATCGCACGCATATTGGAACTTTCTGTTTCTCTTTATAAACCGTTATCATGTTTTTATGGGTGTGTTGTAAAGGATATTGTAAAAGCGGGGGTTTCCTGTTACTGTAAGCTTTATTGTCCTATTTTGGGGCAATTTGTTCTGCAACGTAATTTACAACATATCACACACTTAAGACAAATATTAAACAACATTAATAGTACTAAAACAGCAACTACCTCTTCCCATTAAAATTTAGCAGATTAATAGCACAATAAACAAACTGAAATTAAAATCTGGTCCTTGCCAAATGGACCCTGTACCAAGATCCTGAGGGAAGGGGTAGAAATTTGTCAAAAAGAGGATTGTTTTATACTTTCTACATACTATGACTACAAGTGAGTCTGAAATAAAAGTATGATTTGTGAACATGATGAAACTGATGGTGCACTAATATAATTAAAATTTTCCTATTTCTTTCATTTTAGACCTGTTCAAATATAAAGATTATTTACTAAATGAGGTTCTTATTTTATTTTCATTCATTTTAAACAAAGTAAAATGTTGTTTCTGCTTTACAGTAATATCTTTGCAATGCACCACAATTTATCAGAAACACATCTTCAGCTGTGACTGCTGAAGTCTGAAATGGTCACGGTGAGCTTAACACACATGCATGACCAATTGGTAACACTTTATTTCGATGGTCCATTTGAGTATTAGTAGACTGTCTGCTTAATATCTGCTGATACTGCTCCTTCCACAGACATTTTACTGACTATAAGAAACTTTGCATGTACAAGTCAACTCACACTAACCCTAACCCCAACCTTACAGTCTACTTATAATCTAATGAGAATAAGTTGGCATGTAGATGCAATGTAACTTAAATTCAACCAACAGACCATCAAAATAAAGTGTTACCGAGCAATCTGACATTTTCATATTGCAATACAATATACAATGACTTTTAAAGTAAGCACTCTCCTGAATAATTATCATAAAATTAGGGATTTTTCATTTTCAAACACACAGCAAAGATTAGTGAAATAAGTTGTGCATTAACCATGGTTTAATTTAATATTATTTACAGTATTTAAATATAGTCCTATTTAACATTTAAACGTATAGAACATTAGTACAAATCAGAAAATAAAGTTCATGTGTGAAAAAATATATTAAAAATACAAACAAAATACATGTTAAATGTTTTCAAAAGTTTTTCCTTGCTGTCCACCAGACATCTTATTGACAGCATCAGATATTTATTAAGTTAGTTATTTTTGCTGATTGAAGGAATAGGACTATGTTTGTAGAACAACTCAAAGCTCAAGAACAGAGGATACTTTCTCTTTACAAATTTAATACACAAAACAACAGTGATCATGAGCAATATTTTTTCTGAACAAGACAATTTGGTTACATCGTTTAGTAACCTTACGGGTTTTATGTTAGTATTTCAATTAGGAATAGTAACAAAATAAAAAGGCACGGTAAAACAAACTCTAAAAATGGATAGATAATTTCAATGACCTGGATACGTTTTGGATCCCAAACACAATCTTCTTCAAGGCCGCTTGGCACCATGCCACAGTTTGGAGGGCACCAGGCAGTGTCATACCCTTGATCATGCCAGTATTTCTGCAAAGGATGACCTTGGCGGTTAATCCTCTTCACTCTCCCAACATTGACCTTCACTTTCAGAATCACTCTCTGAAATGCTTGCAGATTCAGTGGGTATCTGGACGCCTTCTCTAGATCTCGGCTGAGGTAGACGCCACGTCCAAGCATGCCTTGAGAAGACTGCTGAAAACCGTTTACTTTGATTTTCTTTGCAGCCTCCATGGATGTGCCGTGGTACATTGTGTAGACCTGACCTGATTTTAGATCTGTGTTACTATGGAGGAACATGCCACCCGACATGTTTTCAGCTGCATTTCACAAATACAGACAAAACATCTTCAAAATATGCACAGAAAAAAGTACCAAGGGAATAATACTAAGTTACAAGTTTTGTTTATAAATTAATTATTTTTAAAGAAATTTATCTAACACACACAGTGCCCAGGATAATGGAGTAAAATTACTATATTTATTTTTTCATTTTAACAGTTTTACTGAACAGTTTTGTTCATTAAAATAAGAATGTGGTCACCTAACATTAAAATAAGAAATATAACAAAAACATTATTTAACAAAATGGTATTAATATAACAAAAAAATAAAGAAAAAGACAGAAACCTTGTTACTCCAAGTCCATCACAGATGACACCCAGCTCCTTTTAGGACATTCCTCCTTCTACTGGACTTGGTTTCATCAATCATATACATTCAACATACACATCCTATCGGTTATGAAAAATGTATCATTTGTTTTCTTCAATATTAAATGATGCCACCATTATTCTCCTTCTGTAAGAATGAGATTCACATAATTTACACTTGAATACATGTCTAAAGCACATCCCTCTGAATGACCCTTCTTATTGTAATATCTTGTCTATGAAGGAATTATTTATTAACAAGATGTTTCGAGTTAGTCAAATACGTTTATATAAATCAATATAAAATATCAATTTTAAGAAAGATGGGTGTTTTAATGAAAATGTATACTCGATTATGATGGGCACTATAGTAAATTTTAAAAATAATAATTAATCACTCAGCAATCACAATAGGGTCTTTGACAATCTATTTATGTGACTTCTTCAAGAGAAATTACATTAGCCGTTTTTACAAGACTTAGCCTAAACACTGTAACTGTTAGCAAACACAAGAATACGTCGTGCTGGTATTTGACTAATGTAGTTTTTTTAAAACTACTTTTTGAAAGAAAAATAGGGGCTCACCTCAAGAGATTGTCCCATATCCAAAGGATCAAAACCAATCAAAACGTTAGATTTATCGGGACATAACACTTCCCAGCCAATGAAATCTTCTGTTAGAGCTCGGCTCTAATAACGATACACAAATGGAAGGAGTGAGACTCCTGGCGTTTAAAATATTCCTCTCTCCCTCAACTGAACGTATTTGTGGATTTAAGCTATCATATAAATGTGAAGATCTTGACTGTTCCAGTGCGATTTTCAGATGTTCGCTGTTGCGTGAATATTTTTCTCTCTCTCAGTCTCTCTTTTTCTTTCTCTTTCTTAGATCATTGCCATTGGCCTTCCATGCTGTCAATCATCGATAACAAGAGACGTCACACTCCGGTTTAGAGACCGAAATCATTCATAAAACCTTTAGTAATAAAAATAGAGCTATTCCAAGAGGGAATTTGTATTGCAATTCGTTATTATGGGGGGTTAGTTGAAGAAAAGCATGCCTGCTACTTAAAATTTGCATTTCAAATAAAGTAAGAGAAATTCATTTAAAGATTTTACATAAAATAGCCTGTACCCAACCAACGTGTTACTTTCCAAATTTTCAGATATTGAGAAAGAATGCTCATTTTGTAAAAAACAGTGAGGAATCCTTATGTCACTCATTTGTTGATTGTCAGAGTGTACAATTATTTCGGAAAGACTATTACTCTGCTAAAAAAAATATGTTGATAACATTGAATGCAAAATAAATTATTTGTTATTTTGAAAATGGTGCTAAAATATTTTGTTAATTTTATTATTTGAAATGGTCTTATTTATCCACAAATGTAGACTTCCAAAATCCCCTCCTTACAAGGTTTTTGTCAGCGAAGTCTCTCAAAGCTGTAAAAAATGTAAAAGCTATTTTTGAATCTGTTTTTGGCGGCTCGTGAATGTCTTACATTTGTTTTTGTTTTGTTTTGTGTTTTTTTATTTATTTATTTGAATTTCAATTATCTTTGGAATTTTTGTTTGTTGCCTGTTTTTGCTGTATTTGTAAAATGCACAATAATAAATAAAATAAAAATCAATCATAAAACCACCCTTTAAGATATTGGTTTGGTACTGTTTCATAAGTAAGCTGTGCATTTTCAAGATCAAAACATTAAACAGATCACACAACTGCATGCCACTAGTCATTCTTTTAAAACCTGATGTTTCGATTTCATTGTAGTTGCACGACAAGATCGTGTACTGAAAACATTTGGTTTAATCACAAAAACACAACAGTAATATATTTTCATCTTAGTAATCTACGTTAACAATCAGTTCATTCAGTAGCAAACAATATAGACCTCACCTCTGTGCTGAATGAATACTTTAAAACTGTATCAGGCATCACAAAAACTCTTATGTTCAGGCAAACTGACAAAAACTACATTTAAAAAAATTATTTTACAACTGGAAAATGTGATCAAAAAACACACTGAGTCATTTACATTTGCAAGCAAAAAAAAAAGTATTTACTTTAGTAATTGGTATTTCTTGACTGAAAGCTCTTGCAGCAATTTGGAACTTACAAATGAACAGACAAATAGAAATTCTATGGACATAATAATTAATAAGATTCATTGATCTGTTGCTAACATTTTGAAAATGTATCAATTGCTTGTGAAAATTTTGGCAAACCCCTCACTTTCCTTTGGCTTAGTGCCTGAATTATCAAGGGTCACCACAGTGGAGTGAACTGCCAATTTCTCTGGCACATGTACGCAGCTGATCCCCTTCCAGCTGCAACCCAGTACACTGTAAAAAATGGCTGTGATTTCAACAGTAAAAAACTGTAAAAATGCTACAGTAAAAATCCGCAACCTGGTTAACAGTATGTTTCCTTAATATATACGGCAAATAACCGTAAATTGACTCTCCTAAAATTCCCTGCATGGCACATCACTTTTTATGCTTTTTGTTGACATTACTATGGATCTTTTTAGTTGTTTCCCCATCAGTAATGTATATTAGTGAGTTATGTGACATCTAATGTTGATAAACAATGTTTATTTCATGACTTTAATTTTATGCGTGTTACCATACTGGTGTTTAGTAGCTGCGTGAATGACTCTGAGCACCTTCTTTACACTGATACACTTTTCTGATTGTGGGAAAAGTTGTTTGTGATGAGCATTGGTTCGTTATGTATGAACTTTCTCATCACCACCTGCATATGGCTGTGTTATCATGTCTATCTGTGTAACAAAAGATGTGTAGATGTTGCTAATTTAAAATACAGACATATTACCTCTATAAATTAATAAAATACGGTAGTTTACTGTAAAAATAAGAAATTACTTTTACGGTTTGTACCGTATTTTTTACAGTTAAATACTGGCAACCACAGCTGCCAGTTTTTTCTGTAAATTTTACGGAAAAATTTTTTACAGTGTACTGAGAGTGCTCTAACTCACTCACACATTACAGCCAATTTACATGTAGTTTATACAATTCACCTATACATGTCTTTGGACTGTGGGGCAAACCAGTGCATCAGAGGAAACGCACACGAACACAGGGAGAACATGCAAACTCCACACAGAAATGCCAACTGGCCCAGCCCAGGCTCAAAACAGTGACCTTCTTGCTGTGAGATTTGTTTGTTTGTTTTATTTATAGAGCACATTTAAAAACAACAAATGTTGACCAAAGTGCTTTACAAAACAACCTACATACAAAATCTATACTTATTAACAAAATATGTACTGTAAAACAGATTAAAATAATTAATTGCAATCAAAAGCAAGAGACAGAAGGTGATTTAATAAATGACACTTAAAAGCACCAAGAAAAGAGCATGACCTGATATGTAAAGGCAGACCATTCCACAGACGAGGGGCTGTGACAGAAAAAGCCCTGTCACCTCTTGATTTTAACTGTGATTTAGGAACAATTAGCTGAAACTGGTTTTCCGACCTGATTGGCCTCAATGAAGTGTGCCAGTGAAGAAGCTCATAAGTAGGTGCCAGACCATTCAAATATTTAAAAACTAATAACAATAACTTGTATTGAATCCTAAATTGGAGTGAAGGGATGATGAAACTGGTGAGATACTAGAATTTTTTGTCTCAGTTAAAAGCCAGCTGCATTTTGAACCAGCTGCAGGATTGAAGCCTGCAAAACTCCTGAATACAAAGAGTTGCAGTAGTCCAATCTGGACAGAATAAAAACATTGATGATGGTTTGGTTTCCAACTCCTTAAAAGACAGAAAAGGCTTCAATTTGGCAATGTTCCTTAATTGATAGAAACCACTTTTGACGACTGAATTTATTTGCTAGTCAAACTTGAACTCAGTGTCAAAAATAACTCCCAAGACTTTTAGCGTGACTGTGGACCTTACGCTTAAACAAACCTAATTTATTAATTGTAGATTCACAGAAACTCAGAGTGCCAAACACTAGCACTTCAGTTTTAGATTCATTCAAGTGTAAAAAAATTACCCCCCACCATTCCTTAATCTCGTTAAAACAGGTGACAGTGGAAACTAAATGATTTCTCTTCAAAGAGACATATGGAATAGCACTAAAAAATAAAACAACACTAAAGTTTTTATTATCAGTTTTCTTTATTGAAGCTATTGATAAAAAACCTTTACCAGAACATTTTGGTGCATCTTTCTTACATTGTTTCTAGAATGTTATTATTCTGCAACAAAATAAAAAGTAAACATACTCAATTTGAATCAATGTATGACTTAAAAAATTATGTACGATTGAAAATAAGAACGCAAACAGCTGCATATTTATAATGATTTTTTTCTACACCTCAGAATATTTTGTAAGACAAAAGCACTGTATGCCAGTTTCATTTTAATAACAGTTTTTATATTTTAATAAATATTAAATATATGTTAGGTTGTTCATTGCTCAGTACTTGACAGGCATTTTCAGACTGTTCAAACTGGACGAATTACATCAATAACTGTGATTTTTGTAGGATCCCTAACACAGTCTTTTTCAAGACCATTATTCAACATGCCACAGTTTGGAGGGCACCAGGCAGTGTCATACCCTTTGCAGTGCCAGGTTTTCTGCAGTGGATGACAGTGAGAGGCAATCTTTATCACTCTCCCAACATTGACCTTCACTCTCAAAACACTTTTCTCTGGTATGGTCAAATGCGTAAGGGTGCTAAATGCCTTTTCTGGATCTCGACTGAGGTAAACTCCGCGTCCAAGTATGCCCTTTTTCGACCGACTAAATCCATGGGCTTTGATTATCTCTGCATTCTCTTTTGAAGTGCCATGAAACATTGTATATTCTTTGCCTTCAACTAGATCCTCTGGAATCATGTTTTGAAGGCTTGGAGGAATTATATCAATGACTGTAATTCGTTTTGGATCCCAAACACAATCTTCTTCAAGGCCGCTGGTCACCATGCCACAGTTTGGAGGGCACCAGGCAGTGTCGTACCCTTCAGCATGCCAGGTTTTCTGCAGTGGATGATCTTGATAGTCAATTTTCTTCACTTTCCCAACATTGACCTTCACTCTAATGACAACTCTCTCTTTGGGTTTATCAAGAGGGTATCTGCTGGCCTTGTTAAGATCTCGACTGAGGTAGACGCCACGTCCAAGCATGCCATCTGCAGATGGCCGAAAGCCTTGTATTCTGATCTGTTCTGCTGCTGTTTTAGTAGTCCCATGATACATTTGGTATATTTTACCATTCTCAGGCTCTGTACTGCTTTGGAGAAATGGCACATCTGTATCCAAGCCACTATCTGTCCACATGGTTAAACCTTAAAATACAAACAAATTGGATTCATGTTTAAGTTTGGGAACAGTGGAAAAGAGATACTGATGTGAGAAACTGTGCATTTCAAAGCTTTCAATCAACTGCTTTACAAAAAATTAAACCTATTATCAAAGCTAATTTTGTAAGACTTTGTTTCTTGATCGGCGAGTCTTTGTTAAAAATTGCAATGACAATATTAAGAAATACAGACAATCTGTCGTTATTCTCAGTTAGTACAGTTAGTAAGTAATAGCCCATTAAGTAAAGTGCAGGTTGTGTTGTGAAAATTTGCACCACATTCCTGTATTTGGTTATCTCATGAATATTTGCGGCTCATTTCTGGTTTTGGATGTATTGTGAGTATTTGCAGCACATGTGTTTTCAAACTAAAGAAGATGTTTTGTTGATTTGTTTGTGTTTTTCTATTTTCAAGTATTTTCTTCAGTTGCAGTAGAGTTCCCTCATTGTAACCTACAGATTTACAAAACTAAACTGAGATGAAAACTACAAAGACATGATTCATGGCAATCGACCCTCCCCATAAGCCAAATAACTGAAACATTTGGAAACATTTCAAATTAGTTATGACATTACAAAGACCAAACCAGCTGTTCAAAAATGGACATGAATTACATGTGACCCAAGTAATATGTTTTAATAAATTTATTTTACTTTAATTATTATTGTTATAAAAAAGCCATAAAACATTAAGTCTTTACCTTCTACTAGATCATGTGGTATGATACTTCGAAGGCTTGGAGAAATTTCATCAATGACAATGATTCGTCTTGGATCCCTAACACAGTCTTTTTCAAGACCATTATTCACCAATCCACAGTCTGGAGGGCACCAGGCAGTGTCGTACCCTTTGCAGTGCCAGGTTTTCTGCAGTGGATGATGTTGGCGATCAATCTTTATCACTCTCCCAATATTGACCTTCACTCTCAGCACAGTTCTCTGATGTTTAGTCACATGCGTAGGGGTGTTAAAGGCCTTTTCTGGATCTCGACTGAGGTAAACTCCACGCCCAAGTGTACCTCGTTTCGACCGACTAAATCCATGGGCTTTGATTATCTCTGCATTCTCTTTTGATGTGCCATGAAACATAGTATATTCTTTACCTTCTACTGGATCCTCTGGAAAAAATTTGGAAATGTTTTGAGGGCTTGGAGGAATTATATCAATGACTGTGATTCGTTTTGGATCCCAAACACAATCTTCCTCAAGGCCGCTGGTGACCATGCCACAGTCTGGGGGGCACCAGGCAGTGTCGTACCCTTCAGCATGCCAGGATTTCTGCAGTGGATGATGTTGGCGGTCAATCTTCTTCACTCTCCCAACATTGACCTTCACTCTAATAACAACTCTCTCTTTGGGTTTGTCAAGAGGGTATCTGCTGGCCTTGTTAAGATCTCGACTGAGGTAGACGCCACGTCCAAGCATGCCATCTGCAGATGGCTGAAAGCCTTGTATTCTGATCTGTTCTGCTGCTGTTTTTGTAGTCCCATGATACATTCGGTATACTTTACCATCCTCAGGCACTGTACTGCTTTGGAGACACGGCACACCTGGATCCAAGTCACTCTCTGTCCACATGGTTCAACCTAAGACAAAAGAATTATACATATAAACTACTGCTGGTCAAAAAGTTATCTAAAATAAAATTAAGTTTTGGTATATATATATATATGCGTAACTGTGAATATTTATAATGTTTATAGAAATATACACGTGCATGCTGATCGTTCAGTAAAAGTTTATTTATATTAAGATATAAAATATGTATATGATACAAATGATATATAAATATACATATTTAATGTCAAAACAAACTTTTACTTTGGATGCAATTTTTTTTTTTAGATTAGATTCAACTTTATTGTCATTACACATGTACAAGTACAAGGAAACGAAATGCAGTTTAGGTCTAACCAGGAGTGCAATAGCAGCAAGTGCAGGATACAGGTATAAGTTATAAAGTGCAGTTATAGAAAAACTATGGTGATATTTACTAATGGATGTACTATGAACATTATATACAGGTTGTGTTAGCTGTGAACAGAGATTTACAATAGATGGATAAATGTACAGGTTGCTATTAATAATCAGAAGTGTGCAGATAGATAAACATAATTACAAATGTATATGTACAGTGGGTGTGTACATAATAATAATTAATCACAATGAATCTTTGCCAAGCAACAATATAAACATATACATTTGGGATCAGCAGTAAGTGGGCGGGAAGTTAGAAGTTGATAAGGAGAAAAACTGGTTTGTTGTTGACAACCTTTCTCTAATTATTTACCGTTAGGGTATATACCTCTACAGTACCTCTAAGATGACCAAATTCAGCTATAAACAAATGTCTTGGACAAACATTTAACCAATTATTTTAAGAGATAAAAAAGAAGCATAAGAGTGAGTAAAATACACATTCATTTTTTTTTTGTCTGACATATGTACACTTAATTTAATACACTGTTAGAGTTAAAATGCTCGGAGATGGGGTTTAAATAGGTTTGTGAACAGAAATAAGTAAACAGGACAGTTGGATGATCCTTTATTAAAAGGGGTAAAATCCTAAGACTAAACTATTTCTTTAAAAAGATTAGCAGGCTGAATCTGCCTTAGCATGCATTATTAGCATGCAAGATTAGCAGCATGCATCGTAATCCAGAAACCCATATAGAAGGATCTTAAAACAAATGGAAACTTACAAATAATAGTCTTTAAACATTAAAGAATGAAAGTGTCAAAGAACAATGCATAATTTAGTATTGACTAATAGCTTTATTGACTGCATAATTTATTAATGACATAATTGACTAAATGACTTTACAGTCATGAAACACAAGAAGACTTTAGTAATATTAGTATAACAGTACAACCATTCCATTCATTATTATAGGATTTTTAAACAACTTATAAATAACCAAAAAAAGACAGGATTTTTACCAAGCAAAAGCCTTACCTCTGATGTTGCTTCTAAAGCTGTTTGCTTTCTTGTGAGAGCTGATATAAATGCACGTCTGTTAGGGTGGGGCCATGACTAAAGTTTCTTTACTGAGTTAGGTTTCATTTCCTGACAAATCGACATTGTTTGAAGAGTTCATTTGCATAAACGATAATAATAATAATAATAATTTTATTAAAGTGTATCCATTTAAATGGCCCACCCATGTATTTCTAATAGTTTCAGCTAAGGTAATCAATATAATGTTAATTTTTTGTTTTAATTTAGATTGTTCAGTTAATGGTGTGGTCAAAAAAGTCACATTTCAGTTTTTTTTCTGGTTTACAGGACTGTTTCACTGGAAATCCTTCATTTGCTTAAACATCTGTGACTCAAGATGTTTGAACATGTCAGGTTAATTATCAATAAATACAGCTTGCTTGATATAATTCAAACAGAAACAGTCAATACAGGAAAACCACCAATAAAAAACTGTTTAACGTTAACTTTATCGTTAACTTTGTGGGGCTAACTCAGTTTACACGGTTTCAGCATTGTATTTAATGCCCAGACAATATTTGGATGTCAAAAATTTTGCGTTAACGAGCTGTTGCACAGGTGTACCTAATAAAGTGACCGGTGAGTGTATGTTGTAGGTATTTGCAAAATGATTAATGCATGGTATCAGGTGGTGTGTGCTTTAAGTCATGTAATTTTAGCATCAAATTGTCACTGTACACTGTAAAATAATGCAAAACATTTAAATGTGAATGTAAGCATATCTGAGACACAACCAGACTTCAAAAATTAAGTTTCATTTCTCAGCCAGCCCATGGCATTTTTGTGATAAGAAATCGAACTTTATCAGTCTTATAATTGCTCAGACATGGTGTTCAAAGGTTTGCAGATGTGTCCTAATGTTGCCCTGCTGTGAAGTAAAGTAAACAAAGTTTGCATCAATGTTACGAAAGCCCTTCATATTGGTGGACAGAACAGTCGTTAAAAGAAAATGTTTAATAAGAGTGGAGCTATACAGAATCTTCCAAAAAGAGACAAAATCCTACAGATCAACAGGAATTTAGAAACAAGAGAATAAATCGGGACAACTAGGGATTTATACAGTCCTTTATCTAATTGCATTTTTTTAAATTATATATTTTTATTTTGCTTTTTTAAAAGTCAACAATACAGAACATCGAAACTAAGCAGCAAACAAACTAAAGTAAAACACACACACAGTAAATAAAAATAAATTAAATTAAATTAAAATAAATAAATAAAAAGCAAGGAGATACAGTATAAACCAATGAAGAATAACTATTTTGTCAAATCAGATCATGTGGTACTGCTTTAAAATAATTCAAAAATAAATTCCAAATCTTTTTAAATTATTCACATTTTCCTATCAAATAATATGTGATCTTCTCCAGTGGTTTACAGTTGCAAACTTCTGAGATACACAGTACAATTGGTACATCAATGTCTGTTTTCCATTTTAAAGTAATACATTTTTTAGCTACTGTCAGAAACATTTCAGTAAGCTTATAAGCATGATTATGCTGGAGGTTGGAATTTGTATAATTGCCCAATAAACATATCTCTGGATCCAGTGGAAAATTCATTCCATGAATCTGTGATATGATATTGCATTCTTGTTCCCACAACACTTTCACTTTAGGGCACAGCCATGTAGAATACAAAAATGTACCTTCTTCTACATCTGAAGCAGAGGGTTGAAATACTATTTGTATTTTAATGAGAAACAATAGAAAACTATATATATTAAATATATAAAAAAAATTCACTAATAAAAAGAGATCACTCATATTGTTCATTTTTATGCTAATATAAAAGTATTGTCCTTAATTCATTCATTCGTTCATTTAAATATATAATTATTATTATTATTTATAAAAATATATATATAAAAAAATTTAAAACAAAAATCAGGATTAATTAATCAAATATTTATTAAATTGTTAAATTATTAAATTTAATAGTTAATTTGTTCATATATACTAAAAAGTATGGTAGCCGAGAGAGCTCCATGAGACTTAAAAAAAACACATGCAATTAGAAAAAAACACCACCAGCTAATTAAGAAACACCTTCATTGGTTTGACAGCACGTGTTGCAAATCTTTACACAAGCACAAATAGAAAATACACTGCAAATCCTTACAACACAGGGAAATAGCACAGACATCAATGCAAATGTTTCAAGGAGATGAACTGAAAAAAATATCAGATCAGTCATCAGTTAATTGTTAACACGAGGTCAAAATAAATTCCAAAAAGAACGAATATTTTTTAATTATTCAGGGCCTTTTAGTAGACTAATAATGAAAAGGTTAGCATAATACAAATACAATGTGCTAACTTCAGGCTTTACAAAAAAAAAATTTAGGATTTGCAACATGTCTGCTGTCAAACTGATGAAGATGTTTTAATTTGCTGGTGTTTTTTTTTATTTACATGTGTTTTCTTAAATAAAGTAATATAAACATGTCTAAAAGCAATAGCCAATTATAGTTTTTTATGTCATTTTAGATTCACAATAAACGTCATCAGTTTACGAAACAATACTACAATTATGTTTTGTTCAAAAACACATAATCATAATCCAAGATTAAGAAAATGAGAATGTAATGAAAATGTAATAATATAATAAGATATTTAACAAAATTATCTTTTTAATCATAAATATCTTTACTTTTATATATATTGTCTTGAATTGAATGCAAAAGACTACAGCATGTATTTGAAACTGAGCACTGAGCTGCAACAGGGCCTATTAGGGTTAACAGATTAGTTGGAATTTAATTGGAATGTGAGGATGTTTCATAACCCTGAGGAGTATCTAACAGCTTATAGCTTAAATGTAAACATGTGTTAGAAGGACAGACCCGAGTGAGAAAAAGAAACAAATCAAACAACAAATCAAAATCATTTCTGCAACAATATATAAAATTTTATTAATATATAAGATTAAGAGAAGATTTAGATTTTTCAGTTTCAGGAAAAAAAAGCTAATTTTGTTATATTATTGCTAGATCTGGGAACAGAAATGAGGACGAGGAGAGGCAGAAAATCTGTTTCCAGTTTTTAACTTTAATGTAAGCCAAACAATATATATACAGATAACAAAAAGCACAGACAATACTGGAAAAAACAACAGAGAAAATACTGGCAGTTTATTAACAGGATTTTTGCTCACTTGAAAAATATTTTTGCTGCATGTTCAAACTACTTATTTAAAGAAGCCGCTTAGCGCCCCTAAGAAACAGGGGACCCCGACCAATGCAAAGAAGCCTATATTAATCATCCTATAGCTTATAATTGTTCTATCAGATGTTGTAAAATCTGTCTATATCCATTAAGATTTTAACTTTATTACTTCTTTTCTAAACCGGGGGCCCTATGAATAGTGGAACACATGCAAAAATAAAATCTAACCACAAGTATGGTTAATTAACTGTACATGGTTTGTGAGAGCTTGTTTTTTTATTTATGAATTTATTGTATTTAATTTTAGCATAAGAAGGTTCCAGCTAATATATATATATATATATA
>CAIGQZ010032312.1:6383164-6402556 GCA_903798205.1 Danio tinwini | reverse complement strand
GTGTGTGTGTGTGTGTGTGTGTGTGTGTGTGTGTGTGTGTGTGTGTGTGAATGAGAGTGTATGGATGTTTCCCTGTGATGGGTTGCGACTGCGCTGCATAAAACATATGCTGGAATAGCTGGCGGTTTATTCCACTGTGGCGACCCCAGATTAATAAAAAAAGACTAAGCCGAAAAAAATGAATGAATGAATGAATTGTTTGTTGAAAATAAAAAAAGTTTCACTTTTATTTACATTTATTTTGCAATTATTTATTTTATTTCACATATATTAAATATTATATTATTATATTAGACAAGTATATTTTAAGCTTCAGTGTACATTGTTTGCATAATGTAAAATTATTAAGAAATAATTTTTAACTTCATCTTTAGTCCCTGCTTTAACAGAGGTCGCCACAGTGTAATTAACCACTAATTACTCGCACATTTTTTTTTACACAAGCAGATGCCCTTCCAGCACGGAGTAGTGTACTTGTGAATAGCAATCCAAAACCTTTTACAATAAGCTATTTTGTTTAAATAAAGTTCCTTAAGGTGATGAAAACTGACCAACTTGGTTAAACTTCTGACAGTTATGAATAAACAGGCAAGATACTTGGGCTACATGTCTTTCCATGTCGCATTATTCCATGCAGGCAAGTCGTGTATATATCTATGCAGGCAAGTGAGTTCTGTTTGCGTTGTACTTTTTGTCCCTAAGCAGCCTACGTACAGTGACGCCATAAATAAACAAGATGGCTGCTTCCACGGGCATTAGCAAAGGCGCTGCGCTTAGTAAAGCAGATTACCTTAAACGCTATTTATCAAATGATGAAGCTGATAAAAAGTCTAAAGAAAAGAAGATTAAGAAGAAGCGACCAAAACCTTCTGGAAAAGGGTATGTATGACCGTACACACTCAACAGAAATGCAGATTTTAATCCGCAACAATCACTGAACATAATGAAATTATGACTGACTGATTCTCAAAAAACGTACACAGTTGCTTACAAACAGCATTTTGGAAATAGCCATAAGTCATTTTTTAACAGCTGAATTCTGTGTTTATTTCATAATAAACTGACGTTACAGGATGAAAATTGTGGATGACGATATTGACTGGAGGCAATTGGCGGCTCGCGAAGAAGAAAATAAAGAAGAGGAAGAAGAAGATGAGGCGCCTGTGGTATGTACAACTAACGTTACCATAGTGCGAGCCTACATTTTTAGATGTAACATTTCGTGACGCATTCAAAGCCAAATCCATTCATGAAAATAGGGTCGTCCTTGTTTTAACAAGTGGTTGTCCTGAGAGTGTTGTTGTTGTTTTTTGTATAATTTACTCAGGATCACTTTTTCAGCCAATAAAAGTTGTTTAATACACATGCAAAATAAATTTACCTTCCGATGAGTAAAATTGCTATGTTATAAAGGAAATGTGCTTTTTATTATCATCACTAGTAAAACCATAGTAACATGAAATATGCACTTCTCGTATAGAGTAGGGATGTAATCCTGGGCTAATTCCCTCCATCGGCCATTACCGATCATGGCCTTCCAATCCTCTCCATCCACTGAGTTGGCTCAATCACTGTCTTTCCACTCCACCAATAGCTGGTATGTAGTGAGCACACTGGCACTGTTGTCCTGTAGCTGTCGTCGCATCATTCAAGTGATGCTGCACACTTGTGGTGGTGTAGAGAGACCCCCCATGATTGTGAAGCGCTTTGGGTGTATGGCCATGCATGATAAATGCGCTATATAAATACACATTACAATATATAGCAGACTTGCTTGATTTTTCCATTAAAACTAACCCAATGGCCCTAAAATATATATATATAAAAACTAACCCCAAATTTTACAAATCTGAAGTGATTACTTATGAAATTAATCAAATTGTAAATTGATGGACTTTTTCCCCCTGTAGATTTATATACTTTTGCAGTCCTGTCAATCTGTCACCACAGAAACAGCATCATGATGAGCTGCACACTCCTCCAGAGTACCCTCCTTTTTAGCCTACTTGGTATCCTAATCCTAGCACCGTTTTTATAATTTGTAAAATATAAACTTGGTAAAGTAAAATTAATGTTTCAGTCAAACCATATAAATAAAACAGATGCTATATGTCCAACCTTTAACCTGCAGAATAAAAAAAAAGAACCTTAGCGAGTGGTTAAATGTAACCCAATTCTATTGGAAAACCATGAACTTGGCAACCCTGTGTAACTGAAGACTTCTAAAGACTACAAAAAAATTAATCAGAAATTTTTAAATCATAGATGTAGTTTTACATGATAACTTCTGACATCACAAATGCTGATAGGCTGGGATTGTTGTTCTGGTTGCATCATAAAAAGTTTAAGGACATCATCCACTTTAAACATCAATATGTACCTGACAGGTTGTACTGTCAAAACAGTTTCACTCCAGCTGAATTGGGATTTGAACATGTTTTGCAGCAGTGTTAAATGTTTGCTTTTATTTTCATAATTTTTTTAAGGTCGCAGAAGTGATTGATGAACGCCCTGATGAGATTAAGCAGCTTGAGGCATTCAAAACCAGCAAGTGGAGAGTGATGGGTGGTAAGACATGCATATGTAGTTTCTAACTGAGGTCTTCTACTCTGTATTGCGTTTGAGTTTTCCTGTTTGAATAATTGGGTCTATAAGGATGACACTTCTGAGAAACTTATTGTAAAATCTGGAAATGAATGATTTAGGCTATTGGAAGTCCAACTTGATTTGCTCTAAGATAAAGGCCATATGCAATCTCATTTTAATGGAGCAAAAATATAAACAAATGAGCTTTTTCTTAAGTTGGGGTTTGACTACTATTGGGGTCCATTCTTCGTACCTCGATTATATAATCCATATCTCTGGATAATTTGGTTCTTCAAACAAGTTTGCAAATCAGATTAAAATATCTAGATGAACTGATCTGAGATCGCTGCGTGTGTTGTGAAGGACAAATCTATCGATGCTCGAAATCACGATCAGCAATGCAGCGATTGGCCGATGACACAGCAGCGTAATGACATCATCTGATTATTATTCAATTATCCATGTGAGCAAAATGACATAGAATTTAACAGTGAACGGTTTGTTAACATGATGCTCAATAACTTTCCACGTTTGTTGTGGGTTCCAGGCTTTACACTTTGTGTCAAGAGTATTTAGCAATTTATAGTTTTATTTTTAGAGTGGATTTTTCTTATAGTAGGCCTAATCAAGTTTCTTAATAAATTTTGCATCAAAAACGCATTTTCGTATTGGTAAATGTGTCTGCAACTTTTGCGAAGCATCAAATCGCTGGTATATTAGCTGTGAAAATGTCTGCATGACTGCCTAAATTATTATTCTATAAAAAAAAAAGAGTGTTGGCCATGTCTATAATCATACTAAAGCTGGGTCGGTACCTTAAAATATTACACATTTGTATCAAAACATCCATATTAACTCTATTTAGGAGAGGACGCCATTTTGACAGTTCATGTACTTTTATTTAACAGGGTAGGTTTATATATATATATATATATATATATCTTTATTATTATTATTATTATTATTATTTTCCCCAGTGTAAATATCAGCAAAAAATATCAGCATTCAGTTCATACTTTCAGTATTACCTTTGCTTGAAATGTCCCGATTTAATCCTGTTTATATGAAATAAGCCTGCTCTTGAGCAAGTTTGAGGTACCAGAACTGTTGCAAAGACAACAACTCTCGAATGAGTTTTGAAGAACAAAATGATCCTGGATCGTGTCAAATCATCAATAACCAAATCCAGCTAATTGAGTAATCCACGTACGAAGAATAGACCCTTGATCCCAAAGTTTTGTTGTCGTTTCTTGTGTACAACAACGCTACATCTCTTTGTTATCTATTCCTTATGATGATACAATAAAATGTTCTTGAAATTTGACATTAGTTAATATATTTAAATTATAAACTACTACAATAATGACAAAGCTGATTTTCTTTGTCATTATTTCAGTCGTTAGTGTCATGATCCCACGTGACCTCATTCTAAAACAATCATTTGGAGCCCATGAATGATTGAACCCAGTGGCTTAATGAATAGTGGAAAAGTATAAAATTTAGATTGACAATCTGTGGACTTCAATGAGATCATTAAATAGATTTTTTTATATGTATTTTTTTTCTTTTAAATATACAAGACAAATTTTATTAGTATATACATTTTTACATTTTAATGGATATATGCAAATTATGGTAATTTATGCTTTTTTTTGCAATTAAATACATTTAACAGCACATTCTAATGTACAACAAATTAAGTAAATAGCACAATTTTATTGTCTTGAAGTTTGAAATCTCTATTTGACACTTATATATAATTTTGTAGCAACGGGGGAAGATCTTCAGGAAAATGAGGACTCTGCATTTAATAGAAGGTAACTTTCCTCTTTCATTCTTATTTTTATTAAACAATAATTGCTGTGTTGATCATTTTATGAATATTCTTCTTTTCTTTTAAGCTCAGACACTGATAGAGGTCATAGACTGCAACATAATTCACCAGAGGGATCTCCTGTCCGAAAAGTGCGTCACGATTCCCCTGACCTTTCACCAAAAAGGGCTCGCCACGACTCTCCTGACCTCTCACCTCCAAAAAGAGGTCGCCACGACTCCCTTGACCGCTCACCTCAAAGACACAGAACAGAGAACAAAAACAGGCGGCACGACTCCTCGTCACCTTCTCCTCCAAGACACAGCCACAAAAGCTCACCCTCCAGAACTCAAAGGCATCATGACAAAGGTACAAACATCAATCCATCCATCCCTAAAAATCATTTACACTGTGAATCTCATCCAAATTGTTATAAGATTCTCTTCTTTTAGGGTCCACACATAGAAAAAAGGTGAAAGGCTCTTCTTCAGGTGATCTTTCGCCACCCAGAAGACGAGACCGGACAGGCAAAGGCTCAGACTCGGATCAGTCCCCACCACGCAGGCGTCCTCATGGGCGACGAGGTTTAGACTCTGATCTGTCTCCACCCAGAAAGAGAGGCCAGGGTGGTGGAGGTTCAGATTCAGATCTCTCTCCTCCCAGGAAGCAGGCACATGGGGGAAGGGGATCAGATTCAGATCTGTCTCCACCACGGAGGACACGCTCTCCTGATGGACAGGCAGTAAGTTTAGGCTCATGTTCCAGTATCTTTTATATCAGTAGCTACGTTTCAACCCACCTATATTTATGCACATTTTGCATATGCGCATAAAAAATCGGTTGATGGAAACGGCAAGATGTGCATACATTTTGAAAATGTGCATTAAAAAATAATTGCGCATAACTGAGTAGGATCAACAATTTATTGGATAAGAAAAGATTCGCATAAACTACGATGGAAACACATTTACCAAACAAATTCCAGTATGTGCATTAAAAAAGTTATGTGATTTTTGTTATAAGAGATCATGTGCTGATAAAAATGTGTGTGAATGGACAAACCAGCAGGCTGAGCGCCCTGTAAAACATCGGAAATGTTGTTTTGGTCATTCTAAAACACCTTAATCATTTCAGTATTAGTGTTATTATATTATTAATTACCTCCAGAACTATCGAGACCGTCTGCGCTCTGCATTTCATGGCTTCAAATGCCACCACACATTTACTGCACGTCGGCATTTGTCTTCTGAGGCTCAAGTCATTTATTAAATAAAGAAAATATTGACGCAGCTTCTCCTACCGTAGCAAATTTCGTTTTTTCTGTTTATATTTGGCACTAGTTAATCAGGAAGTGACGATTTTGTTTGCGATAATGCGATAATCCAGTTTTGCGTGAATAATTTAATTTGCATTTTTGGATAGAAACATAGCTAGTGGTAATCACTTAGCAATTTCAATTTAATTCATTTATGTTGTTTTTGAAATTTTCAAAATAAATCCTAATTAAAATGCAGAAATGTCATGGAAAATACACAGATTGTATTTTTTTTCTGTCATATTATTATTTTATTTTTTTACTTTTTTTTAAAATGTTTACAAACAGATAAAAAATAATTGTGGTTGGATAATATTATAATTCTTCCAGTTTGTGTTAATGAGGTAAAATAATTTGAGAATACAGTTTTAATGTATTTTAATCATTTCCTCAGATTTCCACTGATGCTATTATCCTAGTGCATAATTGTTTGACCCTTTTTTCCACACTCTTTCGGACTTAAAATTGTATCTTTTTCGCTTTTTCTTTTTAAATAATGCCCTCTTTGTGCATTAAAGTCCCCTTGCAGTCATCACTTTTACACATGAAAAAGCATCTTTGAATAAAAGCTAAAATTGATCATTTAGTAATTGTTTATCTATGAATATGAACTGAAGTAGTAAATACTACACAATCATCACAATTTTGAGAGTAAATCCATGAGCTATGATATAATCCCAAAAAGCTGTAGTTCATGACATGACACTTTGTTAAAATAATAGGATTCACAGGTGTAGATTCACAGAGTAAAACTTTAACATCTTGAGCACAATGGCTGAACAGAACACTTTGACAAGTGGAGATAATGATATGAACGTCCTACCCCATGCTATTGTTTTGTTTGTTTGTGTGTTTTCTGGCTAAATTGTATTTTAGATCATCCAGTTTTGTACTTTTCATAAATTTTCATAAAATTGTTTAGAAATTTATTTTAATGATCTTCTAATGGGCTGTTTTGTGACATCATAAACCCTGAAAAGCAAAGAAAAGTCTATGGCTAAATAATCCATCTGTGTATTTCTTAAAGAGATTTTTAAAAACAAAATATCTCCCTTCGGAGTGGACTTTGAGATTTGTAACTTTGTAGAACTTTTATGCCCAAATATTACACACAGCACACTCACTAACATTCAAAAAGAGAAAAAAATACAATAGGACCCCTTTTAAATATTCAGTCTATTTTTTATGCCCACTCTGAGATCATGGTTGTTATGATGCTGTACTGATGATGTTGACATTTGTATTGTTTTTCTTTTTGCTTTCAGGCCCCTCGAATGCTGTCTGGTGGCGCTGCAGGTCTCGTCTCTGTGGACATTTTAAGGAAAGAACAGGAAGAAATTCGCAGAAGGGAAAAGCGCAACCAGCCTTTAGAAGGTCCCTCAAATTCACTATTTTTATTGTATATTAAATAGCGCCACATTAATCACATCACATTAACATTGGAGTTTTTTTTTTTTTTTTTTTTTTGCTCTCCCAGAGGCGTCCAGAAATGCGGAGACAATATTTCGAGACAAGTCCGGTCGGAAACGTAACCTTGAGTCAGAAAAAGCTGAGCTTAGTCAGAAAGCTTCAGAGAAGGCTGAGAAGGATGAAAAATATGCACAATGGGGAAAGGGGTGAGCTCCATTTTTATGATCTTTAAATGCAGTATTTATTTATTTATTTTTTTTCAGAAATTGTGACTTGCTACTAGCTTTGACCCTTGTACTGTCCTTTTTCAGTCTTGCTCAGGGTGAAATGCAGGAGCAGAACGTTATTGATGCCATACGGGAAGCTGAGAAGCCCCTAGCGAGACACATTGACGACGAAGACCTCGATCGAATGCTGAGAGAGCAAGAGAGAGAGGGAGACCCAATGGCGGCAATGCTTCGCAAGAAGAAAGACAAAACTGCTAAATTAAAAGGAGTCAAAGGTGAAATAGTGGAACACTCATGGAACACTCTTTTTGTGGGAAATAGGCTTATTTCATAAATTGTTCTCCAGGTCTGGCAGGAGCACTTTTAGCTTAGCCTAAATCACTGAATCGCATTAGACCATTAGCATCTCGCTCATATTTAAAAAAAAAAATAAAATTCTTATTTTTCTAAAGTAAAAAGGTCTATTGTAGACCAAACATGTGAGCATTTAAGTGACTTTTCCTCATGCAACATTAATATTGTAGATAGACCGTCAATGAGGATACTATCGTTTACAAACTACAGCAGCACCGCCAGTATTTTGGAGCCATTGTATCATGATACTATCTTAGGACTGGTAAACCGTGCAACCCTACTTGACACTTCTGTAGTGACATTGGTTACTAAGACTGAAGGAAAATTAAAAATTGCTTTTTCTAAGCCAGGCTATGGCTAGGAACTATACACCCACGCTGTTGTCTAGTTACCTATCTGGGGCCTATTTTCAGGCACTGTGTGATATCATTGTGCTTGCTGTAGCCATGGTACAGGTACAGGTACAGGTTAATAGCAACTTTTCATTTTCCATCGGTCGTAGTACGTGATGTAACTACAGAAGAGTCAAGCTTTAAATATGAAAAATAAAAAAAAGTTTCTGTTTGGGTGAGATGCTAATAGTCTAATCCGATTATTTATCTATGCTATGCTAATAGTGCTGCTGCCAGACCTGGAGATCGGCTGAATGGATTCCAAAATGGTTAAACTTGCAGTTGAACTCTCTAGGTGACTTGTAAAATGGGCCTTTTTTCCAATAAAAGTGGAGTGTTACTTGTAGTGATCCTTGCTTCTGATTGTAAGTGTTGATGTATTGTTTGGTTGATAATGTTTCTAACAAAGCCAAGTGAAAATAATAATCCTTATAATTTACATATACATTTTTTTTTTCCACAGAAAAACCTCGTTACAAGGGTCCACCCCCACCTCCAAACCGTTTTAATATTATGCCAGGGTATCGTTGGGATGGAGTTGACAGGTAAGAAGTTTAGACAGTTGAACTGCAGCTGCTTTAATTATTTTTGTACACCAATGTTAACTTCAGAATGACTTTTTTTTTTTTAATGATCTTTTAGGTCCAACGGTTTTGAGCAGAAGCGATACTCCAGAATGGCCGATAACAAAGCTGTCCAAGAGATGGCTTACAAGTGGAGTGTTGAAGACATGTAAATGTTCCTGAAGATGCAGATTTGTGTACGGAGAATTGAAAAGTGACCATGAATGACAATAGTACAGTTCCCACTGCACCTGCACATGCTGCAAAGCGGAAGTTATTTGTGTGCCATCATAAACCGGGACGCTAGATCAGAAAGCAACATTTTGTTCAAGTTTATCAGTCCTACTGTGTACAAGAAACATACCTTCCTTATTAAATGCTGCTTTTTTAACAAATCTTTTTGTCTAGAATTTGATCTGTGCCATTTCAAATCAAATGTTATTTAGGGTGTAGTTCAGTACTCTTGATCGATTATATGCTTGCACATCATGTTTTTTTTTTTTTTTTAGCAGTTAGAATGTGAATGATTAAAAATTGTCAAGGAGTCAAAACTGCAGTGGGGATACCTCTGAAGATCTGCTGCAAGCTTACTGAGCTGTAATGAGCAACAATGCACCCATGTTGAGAAATTATGCATGCTTCAAAATTATGCCCTCTGTTGGCTACACCTTGTGACTTTGTGTCAGGTTTTTGGTTTGTTTATATGGCTTTGTTCAATGATGCATTCATTTGGAGTCTAATCTCACCAGATTTAATTTAAAAGAGGACTGAGAACAATCTTTTTTTTTTTTTTTTTTTTTACACACCAATGTACAGATTTCAGGACGCAGTGGGTATGTTCTCCCTGTGTTTGCGTGGGTTTCCTCCGGGTGCTCCGGTTTCCCCTACAAGTCCAAAGACATGTGGTATAGGTGAATTGAGTAAGCTAAAATTGTCTGTAGTGTGTGTGTATGGATGTTTCCCAGTGATGGGTTGCAACTGGAAGGGCATCTGCTGTGTAAAACATATGCTGGATATGTTGGCGGTTCATTCCGCTGTGGTGACCCCAGATTAATAAAGGGACTAAGCCGAAAAGACAACGAATGAGTGAATGAATGTTCAGATTTCAGTGTTCACACTTGTACAAATGAACTGCTAAAAGAGCAATGGCACATACCAAGTGTGAACACTGTTAATTCACCAGTTTTGGCAAAATAGAATATTTTAAATCAATAGAAAAGATTAAAATAACATTTTGTTAAAATTAAATGTTTTTTTTTTTTTTACAAAATACATTTATTTAGATATAAATTAGAAGCATGAATACTTTTTACATACATTATAAAATAAAAAGTAGTAGTAGAGGAAAAGAAATAGTACAGTAATTTAAAAAGTAAATAGTGTTGTTAACCATACTACAGTTAAGTGCAGGCCCGGATTAAGAATTCAAAGGCCCCTGGGCACATTGTCATGTTGGGCCCCCTACCCGGCCGCACCCCTGTAGTTGAATTAAAAAATAAGAATAATATAATCATTTTTAATCAAATGAATCTATAATGTATTGCCCGCATTTTTTAATTAAATGATATATAGTACATATATTTATAGTCTACAGAGATGTTACGTATTTTAAAAAGATTTAAAGCACACTTTGATAAAAAATTACTAATAAAGTTAGTGAAAATTAATGGTTTTTAGTATACTTGCTCAAGTTCACTGAAGCAGTACTAAAAAATATATATATATATATTAAAGGGTATCCGTTTTAAATACAAATGAGTTATATTAAGATGTCGTTAACATTTAACACCAGGTGAAAAATAACTTTATAGAATATTTAAAATAACTACTTAGATGCTGTTTATACACATGAAATAAGCTAAACCCTATTAAATACCCACAAACCACTTGTGACTTTATATCATAGTTTTATTATTTTCAATTTTAAACAAAAATATTTTCCCTTTCTATTAAAACTAATTGTATTTCCAATCTGATATGTAGTGGGGAAAAAAAGAAGAATGGGTTCATCAGACGCTGGATTCAAACCGGTTGATGATCGATTGCATCAAAACATGTTGCCATGCTCTTTACAAGCTACGCCACTCATGCTGCTGTCAATTGCACTCTTTGTTTATGTTGTCTCTGTCAATCAAACAGTGATGGGTGGAAATCGCTCATATAGCTTATTCTGACGAGGAGCACTATTTGCACTAAGCCTAAATAGACACTCCAAAATTGGCATTTTTTCCCCGCTCGCATAGGCCCTAAGTGCTCACGGGCCCCTGGGCCTGTGCCATAATGCCTATTGGTTAATCCGGCCCTGGTTATGTGTATCATAGTATATGTACTATAGTCATTACAACTTTTTGTTAATAAATGCTACAACATTGCATTAACTAGTAAACTGCTTTACTGCTGCATGCAACGATTTAACTACAGCAAACTCGTGTATTGTTGTACTATATACTTTAAATTTAGAAATCTGTTCAGTAGCTGCTATTAGACTTTTGTTTTTGTATTAGAGCAACTATAGAATTACACAACACCAGATTAATTCAAGTACTTTAGTATTTGCTATAAATTACTATAGTATTTGTTCATGTGGGAATACATGAAAGCAAGTCTTTCTAGTATAAAGACATGATGTTAAGACAGTTAAAAAAAAGATTATTTATGTATAAATGCACTTCTCTGACGATCTCTGGTCTTCATTTGTCAGAGACAGCAGTGTCTTTGATTCGGACAGGTTCTGGACGCGCGTGCACACACACATCCCAGCCTGGAAAAGCCTCCTGCTGCACAGTCCTGTATTCAGCTCTACAAGAACATAGGTTACGTTTTATTAACGATATTTTACGTTCATATTTCGTGTAAAGCAGAAGTTCGAGTTCAGTGTACACTTGCTTCAGTGAAGTGTTGATTGCCAGGTTGTCGGGATGAGGTAAGACCTGATTTCTTCTCACGTAGACTCTCTTGGGCACAGGAAAGTCCTGCTGGTACAGAGAACATCTCTGCTCTTGGCCAGTCTTGTTTTCTCTGGCAGGAAACTTTCCATAGCACACTCCTGGAGCGCCATCTTGGTTGTAAGAAGGGTAATCTTCCCTGTTTGATGTGACGAAGCTCCTGTCGCCTGTAATTGTGTTGAAAGAGCTCACGTTTACCTCATAGAAGTTTACAAAATTGATTAGAGAGGTTACAGTACACGGTTTATAGCTTTTAATTAACAGTATAAGATTTTTTACCAAATTACAAAGATGTACACACATCTACAGAGTATGTTATCTAATTAGAGCTTTATTCTAGTTGTCAGTCAAAATTTCAGCATAATGTATCCAGTTCTCAAATCCACATGTTATCTCACAAAGCATTGTAATATGTAATATTGTATTTTGTTTTAAGGAGATAGCTATTTTTTATTATTATGAATGGTGAAAGCAGCAAACTTCCAAAAGCCAAAAAAAGGGCAACGCAAAGGTGTTTATACAGTATACAGTGGGTGACACTTCAAAATGTCCATTACTGCCGCGGGACTAGGAATAAAGAACGTTTTGAGGTGTAACAGCTGGATATGCAGCCAGCCGGAAGTATGATATGCACATTAATATAGCAGCATTTTTTATGACACTGTATAAACGTAATTAATTTTTTTACAGTACTGTGATGGTTGGGTTTAGGGTTGGGGTAGACGTTAATAAAATACAATAATTGGGAAATTTAATAAATAATATAAAAAATTCTCATTACCTTCTAGCCGCAACCATATCCAATCTAGCTACAACCCAAAGGGATGGGATGCGAACGAACAGAAATATACAGTAGCTGTAAATACCCTGTTACTTCCTTCATAAATAAATAAAAAAAACTTGTTAACAAGCATTATTATTATTGTAAATTTAAGTGCAATGAGGATTAATTTTGGAAATAAAAACTAAAGAAATAAAAGACAACTAAAATGAAAGTACAAACATACATACTTAAAATATCTAAATAAATAAATAAATAAAGCAGTGTTTTAGCCTAAATAGAGACATGTACAGTGTTTGCTATTTTTAAGTGATTAGGGCAGTCAGTAAATAAGCTTTTTCATTTACGTTTTCCTTTAAATTTCATTTATATTTTCTTTGTTGATTGTATTTTACTTTCCCATTTATGTCTTAATTATTGTACATAAATGATAAATGAATGATTAAATAGGCCTAAATAATATTTATTTAAAGATATTACCAGCAAAACACAGCCCTACTTCATCAAAAGCATCAAAATAAATTGACCTACCTCAAGCAGATCACTAAAATTATAGTAAAAATAATTTTGCCGAAGGGTATAAATTAAATCCTGCAAGTTTATTTTTAATAATTTAGTTTCAGTTCAGTTAAATATTTATTTTCAAATTTTCAATGTTCTCCTTCAAATTATAATTGTTTTTTTTTTACTGTATGTGTCTTTATGCTATTTTAAGGTACTAATGTTGCATTTAAATGGTATAAATGTAATTTTTCATCTTTATCTTAGGGTACTACAAATGACAGCTGTAACATTTTTTGTCTGAGGGTTCAAAGCTGTTCTAATTAGTACAAATGTATTTTTTTTCCAAACATCAATGATTTCCATACCATCTAGAGTTAGGTTGCACTGCAGGATCTTCTTTGGTTCCATTTTTGGGCCGATTTTTGGTCCAAATTCAGCTTCTGTTGTTGTTACCATCTTTTCTCGCTTGTCAGGGTAGAGCAACAAGCCTGAAGAGAAGATTTGTCAGCTTTTGTTGTTTTGCTTGTTTATTTGCCTCACATCTGAAGTCACAACAAGTCACATATCTCTGGAAATGTTGAGGTAATAGGCAAATTAAAATCTCCTTGTTTAGCTGGTTACCTGCCAATGAAGGAAGTTCTCCCAGCATCGGGAAAGCTTGTGGGTGTTTCGATGTCATTTCTCCATTTTTGTGGAGCAGTAAATCAATTCTGTGTCGATGACTGAATGGGATTTGTAGAGATGGTTTCTGCTGCTTTGCGAATGCCTTCACACGAGTGGTCATTTTTGAGTTACTGTTGAGACTAAAAATATTCAGTCTATTCAAACATTACAAAATATTCAAAAAGTAAATATATTGAATGAAATAGTGCTTTATTTTCAAATCAAACTCTTTTAATCTTGCTTTAATTGCACATATTTGTTTACTGTGACTGATTGAATTTATACTGTTAGCCCGGGTTTCAGTGTATAGGCTACTAGTGCACTATATACATTAGCCGATTTTAAAATGATTAGATAATAGTGATTTGAGACTCACCTCATGCATTTTCCCCCTGTAAATCTGCTTCCAGTTCAGTAGCTGCTGATTTTTGTCACATTCTTGCAGCGCAGTGGCATGTTTGGAAAGTGCTGTTATACTCAGTTAGTGGCAGTTTCCATGGCTGCTCTATTCTTTATTGAAAGCCTGACGGGTGATGGACTCGGCTTAAGAACAATGAGTGTTCTGTAATAAATACCTTAGAGCTGTATGTGACGCTGTGCTTGTGCTCAGCATGAGACTCTTAGTTTAATCTTACTTAAATAAACCCTGGTAGTCTCTTTGTCTTGATATTTGTGCTTAAATCTGCTCAATTTCCTAATGAATGAACGCAAACATATTAATTATGTGTAACCATAAGAAGGTTCTGTTTGTTGGAATAATGCTGTTTGAAATTTTAAAAGTACAGAAAACATGAGGCAATCACAAACTGTTAGTAAACGGGTTTTGTTTTACATCATACATATATTTTATTTTCAAATAACCATGGACTAACATTCTGAAAACCTGGTCAGTGTATTGGTAAGCAAGTGTGCTTCATTCATGATAATATATTAAACAAAACTTCACTTAATGAACATTCATTCATTCATTCATTTTCCTTCGACTTAGTCCATTTATTCATCCGGAGCCTTTATTCATCAGGCTGCAACCCAGTACTGGGAAACACTCATACATACATACACTACAGCCAATTCACAGTTAATTCAAATCACCTATACCACGTCTTTGGACTGTGGGGGAAACCGGAGCACCCGGAGAAAACCCACGCAAACACAGGGAGAACAGGCAAACAATACACAAAAATGCCAACTGACCTAACCAGGAATCAAACCAGTGACCTTCTTGCTGTGAGGTGATAGTACTAACTACTAAGCCACTGTGTTGCCCCACTTAATAAACACCCTCAGCAAACAAAACACACACACACACACAAAAATCCAACAAATATATTTTTATTGTGTGCTATTTCATAAAATGCTAAAAGGTACTTGATGTGTGCTATTTTGGGAATAGGTTACTCCATCTTTTACCTTTTGTGGTGATCCCTACCTTTTCTCCAGGAATCCCCTATTTTAACATTCAATATCTTTAACAACCCCTCACCATTTAAAAGCCCTAAATCAGACAAAAGTGTAAAAATCTGTATAAATTCAGGTTAATAAATGCAATAATTAGGCTGGCGCGGTGGCGCAGTGGGTAGCTCTGTCACCTCAGCAAGAAGGTTGCTGGTTCGAGCCTCGGCTGGGTCATTTCTGTGTGGAGTTTGCATGATCTCCCCGTGTTCCTCCGGGTGCTCCGGTTTCCCCCACAAGTCCAAAGACATGCACTATAGGTGAATTGGGTAAGCTAAATTGCCCATATTGTATGTATGTCTGAGTGAGAGTGTATGGGTGTTTCCCAGTGATGGATTGCAGCTGGATGGACATCCACTGCATAAAACATACACTGGATAAGTTGGCGGTTCCTTCCGCTGTGGCGACCCCTGATTAATGAAGGAACTAAGGTGAAAAGAAAATGAATGAATGAATGAATGAATGAATGAATGAATGAATGAATGAATGAAATGCAATAATTGTGTGAAGATTCACATAATTAATTATATAAACAATAATGACCAGATTTTTGGTTGGTTGACTTACAAATATTGTGTACTTAAAATAGGGTTTGTATTCATCCTTGCTACAGGCAAAAAATTAAACCTCCTTTCAAATGAATTGTACTTTCATTGAAACCAAAACTAATAAGTATCGTATTTGGTGGTATCGGTTCATCCCTACTGTAAAGAATTTGTTTATCCAATTAAGTGGTATCCAATTAATTTTTATTTGTGTAACCCTCAAACTACAGAGACCGCAACCACTTGCTTACATGCATGTATATTTGTAATATATTTTAAAATATATGTTATTATTGTGATAATAAACCGGTTTTTGTAAATGTATTCAAAACAATAAACTTAATTACAATAGCAATGAAATAAGTTGAAAAGAAACAACATTTTTTGATTGTGTGGTTTTAATCAAAAGCAAAATTGGATATTCTCAAGCAGTGATTGCTAATTACAATCTGAAAAGGGGTAAATACAACAGAGGGGAAGTTCAAAATCATATTATCATTTAATTGGGAAGAGCATAAAGCCTGTAAATGTGCAGTCAGTGTCTCTACTTAAGACTGTACTTTCCCCAAAGCTCTGCACAGACACTTTATCCCCTGTGTTCAATCGTAAAACCACCGATCCTGCAGTCCCCGATATTAATTTAGGCGAATCGCAGAACTTGACCTTCTCTTCTTCCCCTACCTGAATCTTTAGACAGGCAGACTGTTGGGACGAAATGTGGTAGCTGATGTAATACATGCCAGTTATTGTCACATCAAAGTAACCGTCACCGTCTAAAACACCATCCATCCCAGAGATCAATGTGGTGTCAAAGACAACTAATTTGTCTTGTTGAATCTTCTCAAATTTAGGACTTTTTTTGTAAGAGAAAACAAAATACTGGTCTGGAGCAACTTTTCCTGTTAAAAGTCCCCTCGCTCCCTTTGGTCCCTTTGGCCCCGGTGGACCCTGTGGTCCCTCTGTTCCCTTCACACCAGGCCTGCCTGGAAGTCCAGGTTTTCCAGGGTCTCCTTTTGGCCCAGTCATCGGCACTGCATTATCACCTAAACAGCCAGGTTTAGAGAGTTTGTAAGCAAACCTTTTATTTTACTTATTTTAAAGCTACCCTGCTTTAACACATTGCTAACCTGATTTAACAGGCTCCTAGTATAACATATCATGTTGTTAGCTTGTCTTTTAAAACATTTGACCAATTGGCTAACATGTTTTAGCATGCTGTTGGTATTAGTTAACATGTGTCTAGCATGTTTCAACATAAATCATGCATTTCGTATGTTGCTAACGTGAATTAGATTGTCTTAGCAATCTAGCATGAATTCTCCTAACATACAGTATTTCTAGCTTTTGTCATGGGGCTATAGCATGCCTCAGAACATGGTCAGTATGCTTTGTTAGCTAGCATTTGTGCCGTTAATGTGTTGCTGGCTTGTAGCGAGATTAACCCTATGCTTTATTGTTAAAACAACACAAAATCATATTTTTTTTTAGAATGTTGCAGCACACAAATTTTAATGTGTTGCTAATATGTTTCCAGCGTGTAACTGACAGCATTAAGTAACATGTTGTAACATATGGCTAACACATTTAAGCATGATTTAAACTACCATGTTGCTAACATGTTCTAGCATGTTAAACTTTTTTGTTAGCATATTCCAACATGATGGATTAGTATGATTCTTGCATTTATAGCACTTGGCTAACAAATTCTGACATTTGCTAGCATGTAACACATCAATACCGTTATTTAGCATATTGCTATTATTTTGAGCAATTTTAAGTACAGTATATGCTCTAAATGACACAATGTTTTTAAATTAGAAAGAATGCATCAGTAGTTTGCAAAACAACATTTAAAAAAAGTTTTACTCATAACTATAAGTCATACATCTGTTAATCCAATCCAGTCAAAATAATTTTCTATTATTCTATAATTACTAATTGTGAAAAATACTATATAATTTTTCATTAATATTCATTTATTTTAAACTTAATTTAACTTTCCTGCACTCAAAAAAAATGAATTTTGCTGCTTGTTCAAACTACTTATTTGAGTTGAAATAACACAATTTCTAAGTTTTTTTTGGACAAATGAATTGTTTTATGTAAAATTTACTTCTGTAAATCTGTAAGAACAATTAAGTTAACTTAATCGACTTGTGTTGTGATGACATGAAGAAATTATGTGGAACTCAGCTTTTTTACAATGTGTGAAACAAATTCTCTAAATTACTGTATTTCTATTTGAAATTTGAACTAGCTGTTATCAGACCTTCATAGAATTATTAAAAATATATGTATCATATTATTCAAACACATAGCAAATTCTGTAAATCCAGAGAAACTGAGAACTTTAAAGTGGTCTCTTTTCTTTTCTATAAACTGTGACTTTAGATAGGATGCACATTTTTGATTTTCAGTATGCCATTTTTTCCAAGTAGAGTTTGTGTTTGAATACCTGTATCTCCTTTTTCTCCCTTGGCACCATCCTTTCCATTAGTACCAGGAACCCCAGGAATACCTGGTGTTCCAGGGAAACCCTTGTTACCAGCACATGTTTCTGAGATAGACGAAGTCACCAGCAACAACATAATAACAAGCTGTGGCACCACATGTGCAGACATGAGGACAAACGGCTGAATAAAAATGAAAAACACAACAATTAAAAGCATGTAAACTGCTGAATTAAAGCTGTAATAGAAATTACCCTAATTAAAGCATACATCATATTAGATATCAAGTGTGCCTTTATATCAAACCAAACCTGCAAACTAAAATTCAATTGCAAACTGCAGATTTACTCCAATAAGATTAATAATTAGAAGACTTTCATCTTACCATCTTTCCAAGAAGGCTGTTGGAAAACAGATGGTGGCCTTAAAGAGTGGCGTTACATTGAATGTTTTCCTTCGTTTGCATGATAAAGCTCAGTTTCAGAGGAGAAGAGCAGTGCTGCAACAAAGGGAAGTAACAAACACATATTCAGCATCATTTTGATTTAGATTAACCTTGGATTACAGCAGTATTTTTTTGACATTTTATTTATTGTTAAAGTTTGCAAGTTGCATATCCCTTTTCTGAGAAATTGAAAAAGGAAGCTCAGAAATAAAATGTAAAAAAGACAGATCAACACTCAGGGTTCACATTGTGCAACTGCAATTTTATGAATATTGATATCTGCAGTAAACTACAGCAGGTGAGTTTACTAAGCTAACACACCTTTAACTAACACAACTAATTATTATATTAAAAACAAATGTTGAGAGAAATATTATTCTATTATTTACTTTATTTAAAGCTTTTCACAATTTAGAAAACAAGCCCCAAACCAACCTCATGCCAGCAAATAAAAAAAAACAGTTTAAGTAAATGCATACAATGCAATGATGCATAAATACAATTGTACCCACACCCACATGTACCTACATAAACTATTGAACAAAGCACAAGTGTAACTGAGGAACGCTGAGACAAGGGGTTTAGAATCCATGTGCAGTTTATTAAAATAGAGAATTGGTCAGACAGGCAACGGTCAAACACAGGAGCAAATGGGTCCATACAGTGAAATCCAGAAGCGTAGACAAAATTTACAGGCAAATGGTCAGTTCAGGCGGCAAACAAAAAAACACAATAAACAATGGGAGGGTCAGAAAACAGGGCAAGGCAAGACAATGGAACACTTCGAAATGTTATAGGGTAAATAGGGTAAAACCAAACAAGACTCAGCAATGTCAATGTCTGTGAGTGTGTGTGCTGTATATGGTCCATGTAATCAGTCTTGAGTAGCTCCCAGCTGTTTGTGTGTGTGTGTGTGTGTGTGTGTGTGTGTGTGTGTGTGTGTGTGT
>CAIGQZ010032312.1:6370209-6382619 GCA_903798205.1 Danio tinwini | reverse complement strand
ATCTATCTATCTATCTATCTATCTATCTATCTATCTATCTATCTATCAGTCTGTCTGTCTGTCTGTCTGTCTGTCTGTCTGTCTGTCATCTTCAAGCCAAACTATATTATTATTATTATTATTTATTAAGATATTTTCAGTGTCAGGTAAAAATGAAATGTATTTAATTATCACAAACACAATAAAAAGCACCAATTATTGTTTTAATTTCATAATACATCGGGAGTAAGCTAAAACTTTGTTTTGTCAAAAATAGCATAGAAAGGTCCAGTTTATTTTTACGATTATGTATTATTCCCCATATGACTTACAGCTCTATTTAAAATCTGTTCAACATTGCATAAACTCACCCTCTTTTTGGCTCTCCAGCACCATCCACCATGAGAATAGACTTTCTTCTCCCACTTGAGTGAGACCATCCCTCTTTCGTGAAGAAGACTGCTACAAACCTCCCTCATGAGATGGGACACCAGAGCCAGCTGGGACAGGGTGAAGCTGTCCAGAAACCCAGCCATGTGAACCAGAACTTCAAAAGGTAACCTGCTCAGAGCATCTGTATTGCGTGCACGCTTCCTTTCCACAGTCACCGTTTGTACACCTTCATACAGAGTGTCTGAAACCTCTGGTCGGAGGCAGAATGTGCTGAGCTCTTTGTCGTAGAAAACCTTCGCTTTATAAGAGCTGGGCTGAAACCTCCTCTGAATAAAAGTGCAGCCGAGGTAAGAAAGAGGACATCGCTGTTCAAACCATCCACTGATGCAGCTCTGGATGTCAGCATGGGTGTTTCTGTAGTGCGAAGGAAACTCGTTCCGTCTGAAGATGTGGTTGCACAGGTATGTGAATGCTGAGCTGGATTTGTTGTGTCTTCTTGTGGCGCTTTCAGCCTGAATGTGAACGTGAAGTTTTAACGGTCGGTCAGCAGTGATATCAGCCAGTGACGCCTCTGCTTTAAAGGGTGCTGTGTAGAAATCATACGTCTGAGTTCCTGTGTCCATTATCAGGGCGTCTGTGGATCCTGATTTGGCTATGAGGTGACCCCGTAATTCCTTCTCCAGAGAGCACAAGAGAGTCGCTTGAACTTCATCCCATTTTGGCATGTCATCCATTTCGACTCCCAGATCGGACGTGTCGAGGCTTACGCTCACCTTTTTGTTATGCGAGGGATTTCGAATGCGACTTTGTCTGGCTTTGAAGCTGGTCGGGACTTTGAAAGTGCGGACTGTTTTAATCTTCATTGGCACCAATTGTTTATAAATGATCTTCTTCTTGGGTCTCGTGTCACAAGCAAACAGGGAAGAGGCGATGAGGAATTTCTCATCATCAGTTTCATAAGCGTTGTATTGAGGGACGTCGGTAGGATTGATATTTGTTTCTGGCTCTTCCCCTAGGACATCTAAATGTCTCCGATTGACTTGAGGCTTTATTTCACCTCCCCAAGAAGTTTCGGGAGTCTGCCCCAAAGATTTAATCGTATGCTTGCATCCACTTAATTCCATGCTAAACATCTTTTCCCAAATATTATAACTTTCGAGATCCACCACATTGGGATTCCTCGCCAACTCTTCCCGTTCCTCCTGAGTCAGTCCTCCTTCCTCCATTTCTAAGCTTGAAGATGCTGATGCTTCATCGACTCCATTCTGGAATGGTATCCCTCCTACAGCCCCCTCCAGCTCCACAACTGAAGGCTCCTCAGCTACCTTTTCGATAAGTTCAGGAAAGAGAGTCTTCATTTTGAGAGAATGAAAGAGGTGATGCTGGTCCCTCAAAGCCATGGAGAGATCCAGAGGTTCCTGTGTGTAGTTCTCTTTTAAAATGTTCTCATAAAGCTCAGGGGTCTCAGACTCTTCAACTGGCCATCGGTTCCACTCCATGGAGCAGGAGACGACGCTGGCGGGACACACCGCCAAATGCTTGGCCAGGTTGGAGCGGCACATGGTGAACGGGCAGCCGTATTCAACATTGAGACAAGGCACCCTTTCATTGGGGCACAAAAACAAGTGTTCTTCCTCCTTGCACAGGTGAAACACGGCGCCGCATAGTAAACGGCAGCTGATAATTGCACACGACACTGAAAACTCAATCGGGGTCTTGCAGCGCTGGCTGTGGCAGCTCTCGCAGTGTCTGTGAAGCTTTGAAGTTTGGGTTTTTTGTCTGCCCTTTGATGAAATACAAGATAACAGTGTCAGTCGGTCAGTCTTTATTCATTTCCTGAGGGCAATTTGGTTGTAGCATACAAGCATATCACACACAATACACAAAACATTGTACAATACAAATCTACCTTAAATTTAAAAACTTTTCTGCTTTGTTTTATACTAGGGCTGTGTAAAGGCCGATTTATACTTCTGCGTCAAGCGCACGTGTATGCTATGGTGCAGCCTCATGCAGTGAGTGTTTACAAGTGTGAAGTCCCGTGAAGGAGCTCTGGATGGAGACTGTTGTTTTGTGTTTATCTTATAATTAAAGTTGTTGCACATCCGCCGGTTCCCGCCTCAAAATGAGCAAATTTGAGCCACTTGTACATTAAGGAAGCAATCAGAAAAAACAAAACACCAGTGAAGAAACTCGACACAAAGAAACATAAACACCTACTGCCAGCTAGCGTTTCGGAAGTGTATTGCAGAGAAACAGAAACAGCGCAATGAAGTATAAATGCACGGCTATGCGCGAGGCTTGCGTCGTGGGTCACGCCGATCACTTGACGCAGAAGTATAAACCAGGCTTAACCCGCCGGTCCTACACTGAGGTTTACCTGCACAGCATTTCACTTGCTGGCTTATGTTATGTAATGTAACCAAATGTAACCCGCTGGTTCTACACCACACAACCCACACTGACCTGGGATTGAGCTGACAATTCTTTGTATCGGAGTCGGTTTCTCTAACAAAGAGGTTAAAGACAATGACCTCTAGCGTTTGTCGTTAGACTTGTTCAGTTCAAAGGAGTGAGATTTACCTGCACAGCACTTCACTAGCTGGCCTCACTTACAGCTGCACAATATATGATTTCAAAATCGACATCGCAATGTGTCACAATAGGATGAGCAATTCTGAGTCAGAGTTATAGATGACCAGGCACCACAGTTTGGATGATGGGATTGTAAAGTTTAAGCATAACAGAGTGAAAGATTATCATTTTTACGTGCAGAGGAAATTATAACATTTGCATGTTTAACAAAGACTAATTCTATTAAATAATTTATTTGGTGAAGATTATACACTGTTATTTCATTATTACATTTCACTACTTGAATACTAGACTCCCCCAAAAAACTATAAAGCACTTTTTATATAATTTGTACTATGCTCTATTGTGTTTATCTATGCTTGTAAATGATTATATTTTATGTTGATCCACTATCCTATAAAACATTTCAATCAGTCTAAATTTATGAATTTATTTCCCCCCAAATAGAGCTATTTCAGTCATCTGGTGAAATTGTATTCACATTGCAGTATATAAACAGAAAACAAACTATTGCAATGTCAGTTTTACATGCAGCATCTTAGGACTAAGAACATCATAAGAACATGATGCAGTTGGAACAAAATGCATGTGCATAAATGTGTTCAAGCTAATGCTAAAATCTTAAATGGTTCTTGGAGAAACATCTTGAGATCAATCAAATCTAGCATACAGCATTTGATAGATTAAAGGGTTGACCAAACAATAGTTGACCTACCATGTTTTACGGCAAGCTCCTCAGTGGTGTTCAGCTTAGTCACTGAAGTTTGAGTGGGCAAATATCTGTGCCTGGCTGTTAGATAAAAATAGACACTTACATGGAGTGTTACTAGGCCTTTGGAATACAAGAGTCAAGTTACATGTTCTGTAAACTTAGTATTAAAGGTACACAATCTCAGCTTCAGTTCAGAGCACACAGAATGCATGTTACGTTTCGCTGCACTGCATTTCAATTGTTTTTTGTAAATGTGCTAAACAGAAATCTTATCCGTCTCACACGAGCCACACATTTTTGAAGATGGTATGTCAAGTCAACATCTTGAACTTTTCTTTAGCTTGTCTTTCCCAAAGTGCTGCACCTGGCAGTTTGAATGCAGAAATGAATCCATGCACAGAATGTGTTTATTATATTAAAATAATTTATTATATTAACTAAGGCACAGAAGGTTTTATTTATTATATTAACATTTGTATTTATGCCATGGCTCTTTTGCAATTATACAATTGTTACATTATTTCGCTCTGTATGTTTAATGTCCATGTACATGTTTATAAATTGCATTTGTGTTAAAAATTTGTTTATGTTTTACAAAGAAGACACATGACAACATTCAAAAAAGAGAAAAATACCAAGGAGCCTGGCATTCAAAATTACATTTTAATCAACAAATTAAATTATTAATCATTTGCTCAACTTATTAACTTATTAGGTATTAACCAAAGTGTAATTAACCAGAAATGTTATATGTCTAGACCACAAATGAAACAAGCTCACATATATATGTAAGTAATCATGTGCAAGCACAAGGTGTTTTCTTCAATAATACTGGATAACATGTTCATGATTCAGCTTGAGTTTTGATACCATTAACACAAAAACATAACCAATATTGAAATTGTAATGAAGTCATTTACACTGGTGGATAATTATTTCAGCCAGTGTGTATATATATATATATATATATATATATATATATATACACCAGTTGCAGCTATCATTTGTGTCCCATAAACAAAGAAAGCAAATTGTTTTTCCCCTTTCCTTTCATATCAGACATATTGGTCAGGGTAAAAGGCTCAGTTTTCGGTTCAGTTTGGTAGAATGGACAATTTTGAAGATGCTCAGCCATTGATGGTGTGTCGCCAATGCGCCAGTTCTCCACTTTACTAAAAAGAGTACTGAACTCCCAAACCTAGGAAAAGCGATGCAGAGAAATATGAGTGAGAATATGAAGTTAAAGTCAGTGTTTTCCTAGAAAACTGAGATACAAATTGTACATAAGGCAATAACTTGCTGGCTGCAGAGTACTCAACAACCACTAGTGTCGCTGATAACAAGACATTTGAAATATTACAAATACCCCCTTTAAAGCGTTGAAAATTTAAATAAAAATTTGGTTAATTTTTACTCACCATCATGTCATCCTAATCCCCTGAGACCTTCATCTTTTATTGGAACACAAATTAAGATGTTTTAGATGTAGTCAAGGAGTTCCCTTACTCCTTGTAAGGAATATAGAGCAACGGTCCTGAAATGTTCAAAGTCCAGAAGAGGAACCAAAAACATTCCCTCAAACTCAAAACATTCCATCTGACTTCAACTGTAATCACATAACTGTAATCACTTTTGTGTGCCTAAAACTGAAATGAAATGGCTTTGTTTGCCTAGTTTTGTTTGTCTATATTATCACATTAGGGTTTGTTTTTACGAGCGCAATACAATGCTTGCTTGTTTTACTGCTGACCCTAATGGTAATAAATGTGCAGTTGTGCACCCTGACTACTTGACGAGGAAAAGAAGTCAAAGGCAATCAAAGTCATTTTTAGTTTTTGGTGCACAAAATTGTTCTTGGAGCTTGGAGTTCTTGGAGTCCACATCAAATGTTTTGTCAATGTTTTTTGTTCCTTTTCTGGACTTTGAACATATTGGGACTGTTGCTGTCTATGGAGGATGAGAATGCTCGAATTTCATCTAAAATATCTTAATTTGAGTTTCAAAAATGAAAGTTCTCAAGGGTTTGGAAGGACATGATGGTGAGTAATTAACAACAGAACTTTAATTACTGGGTGAACTAACCCTTTAAACAAATACTGAAAAGCCTTACTAAAGTAGGTTTCCATCGGGCTCCTCTGTGAGAGTATGACTTCTTATGCCATTTAAAAGCCACCATTCCTCTCTCCTGCAGAAGCGTGGCACATATATCCCTGAATAATCGTGAGACCAGAGCTAGCTGGGACAAGGTGAAACTGTCCAGGTAAGCAGCAATGTGGTGAAGCACCTCAAAGGGAAGGTTACTGAGAGAGTCTTCATATTTGACATGTGCATTTTCTGAATTGTTTGGTGAATTGTTCTGGAGACACACAGGAACCTCAGGTGTGAGGGTAAAGATACTGAGGTCCTGGTTATAGAAGACTTTGGCCCTTTGTGTGGCAGGTTGTAACCTTCTCTGGCTGAAAGTGCAACCAAGGTAGGCCAGAGGGCATCTCTGCTCAAACCAACCACTCATACAAGACTGAATATCCAAGTGCACGTTCTTAAAGTGTGAGGCAAACTCATCCCGCCGGAAGAAATGGCCACACATGAACGAGAAAGCTGAGGTGAATTTGTTGTGCCTGAGGGTAGCCGTTTCTGTATCAAGTTCAAGGTGAAGTTTCAAATCCATGTCCGCTGTTACTTCAGTCAGAGATGCATTGTATTTAAAGGGCGCTGTTGCAAAATTATACGTCTGCGTTGCGATATCAACATAAAGCCCATCTGTTGGCACCATTTCACTTATTTTATGACCCCTAATCTCAGTCTCTGCATAACAGAGTAGGGTTGCAAACATCTCATCCATCTTCCAGCCATCTTTCTTAGATACAGTTGACTCATCTGATGTGCCAACACACTTGTGCTCGGTCAGTACTCTTGCTTTGAATTCTCTAAGTTGAATGCGTTTTTGTTTGTAACTAGTGGGAACTTTGAAGGAGCGTAGAGTCTGAACTGGTATTGGCTCTAAGCTCCCATAAACAAAATCTCTCTCTCTAGGCGTGCAAGCATCCATCTGACCAAACGAGATCAGCATGCGCCCATGATGCACTATGTACATGTTGAATTCTCTTGGTTTTACCTCCTGCCCGAGTCTCTCCAGGACACCATCCTGCCAAGGTGCCAGTCCAGATTTGGAGACATCCACATTGGGTGCATTGGCTTCCTTATTCTTAGGCTCTACAAAATCATCTTGTGGTTTTGTGACAGGAGTCTTTTTTCCTTTCTTTTCTTCTGTTGTTGATGCCTCTGCCTGCTTGCAACCTCCCTTTTCCATGGAGAACATCTTCTCAAATAGATTGTACTTCTCTTTGTCAATGTCACCATTGAGGACCACATTTTCATTCATAGCTTTCTCACAAGATTTAGATGGTCCATTTAATAAAACTGACCCCTCATGTTCATTGACGTGACTCCCGTTAGACACAGCCTCTCTTCCTGCTGCTGCCTCTACATCGTCCTTCTCCTCCACTGGAGTTGGTTCCTCTTCTCGATCCTCCATCAACTCTGGAAAGCAGTTCCTCATTTTCAACCGTGCACATAGATGTTTCTGGTCTCTCAGTGCCATGGAAAGGTCTAGTGATTCCTGCTCATGGAGCTCTTTCAATAGGTTTAGGTACAATGGAGCGTCTGGGTTCTGGACGGGCCAGCGGTTCCATTCCATCGAGCAGCAGATGATGCTCGCAGGGCAAACCTCAAGATGTTTGGCCAGACGAGAGCGACACATGGTGAAAGGGCAGCCATAGTGTGCATTAATGCAGGGCACCTTCTCATTGGGACACAGCAGAGAGTGTTCATCCTCTTTACATAAATGAAAGGAGGCTCCACAGAGCAAGCGACAGTTGATGACCATGCAGGACACAGAGACCTCTATGGAGGCTTTGCAGCGGCGATTATAACAGGTCTCGCAATGCCTGTGCAGCCTTGGACCCGATTTCCTATAGCGGCTCTATAGTGGGAAACACAACAAGGGGACTTGCACTGTTTTTTTAACTAAAAGATCATAAATCACAAAGCACATAATTAATTCTATTTTGATGTATTTTCTATTGAAATGAGGTGGATGCAAACTTCTCCCTTTTTAAAAAAAAATATTGATAGTATTTATTAGTTCTGTGGTGAAAAACTGTTCAAGAAATCAATTCTGCCTCTATTCCAAAATATCTAAAAATATTCTTTCTTGAATCGATTCTGAGCTTAGCTTTTAACAAGAGATGGTTTTCTGACTTTGTTTATGATTGTTTCAGGTTCAAGTGGCATTTGTAAAGATGCAGAGTACTATGCTTTGTAAAGCATACAGCGCCACCTTCTTTTAAAATTAGCTCAGAATTTGGGTGATTTCACACATGCCTTAGTTAGTTAGATTAAATCACACTAGAGTTCATTTTCCCACTTGGTGCGGTTCGTTTGGGCACGTGTAAATTTAGCAATCGCACTAGAATGTGCACCAAAAGCGGACCAAAAAAGCATATTGAGACCTCCTTGAAGAGGTGGTCTCAGTACTCTTTCAAACGAACCCTGGAGTGCTTCGTTTATAGTAAAAACATAATCTGAACTAGAACAGACCCAACCGCAAAAACTACTGCGCCTTTTTTGACTAATCCAGCTGTTGTAGTCCGATGCGCTGTCCCATCTTATGAGGTGTGGAGAAATAATATTTGTTGACAGCGCTTTACCAACAGTTTTAAACAGAGAGAGAGGGAAAACATTACCTGATGGATTGTTGGTAAAATTTCCAGATTACCATGTCGCAGTTTAGTTACATTAATTCACACCTCCTCCTGAAATAACGTGTGATGCACCTTCTCCGTTTGCAATGCATTAAAACATTGTTTTCCACCTGCAGTCACGCATCATTCTAGAAATGTATAGTTTGTCTAAAGTGATGTATACAAAATATATAATATACTATGACAAGGGTCAGTCAGCCAGCGCAGTCGTCCCTCCATAGTAAAAAGCGACAGTTTGTGTCTGCCGGTTTGTTTACTAGCAGGAGTTCTATTGTTTGTTTGTTTTTTCTACACGTTAATTCTGACCAATTTAAAAGTGGTTTAGGAAATACGTTTAATTACATCTGGCCAATGAGTGATGTGGATTTTGTCACATGACTGCATTTTGGTTCTTTTCATTTGGTTTGGACCAAAGCAATCAGTGTGGTGTGAAAAGGACCCCAAATCGGCAGAAAAATGTTACAATGTATCATTTGTTGCCCTTGGTTCAAACCAAATTAACCAAACCACAGATGTGAAAGCACACTTTATTTGAATTGAATAGAAAGAAGAAAAATCTTAGAATCGATGCAGAATCAATTTCTTGAATGATTTTTCACTGCAGCTCTAGTATTTTTGCTTATGATAGGGGGTCATTCTCACTTAAAACCGAATTTGATTAGACAAAAGATTGGACATGACCATGAGTGCAAGATGAGTTATCATCAATATTTCTGGTACATTAAACAAAAGAAATAGACTCAGTTTAGACCAAATGATTTTGAATCAACTTTTATGAATATATTAGTAAACAAACAGTCTTACATACTACAGCTTTATTAAAACTAGTATGTTTTTGTTTTTTTTTGGTTTTTGCTCAATTCATTATAATGATAACTGCATTTTAGTTTCCAATCCATCATGATACGACAAAAATTTATGCATGTACTTTTACAAATATTAAAGTAATGAACAAATAAAATGAACATACCATTATTATCTGAAGCAGCGAGCAACAACAGTTTCTGGAAGAAAAAAAAAAAGAGTAGTATCTTATTCATTAAAATGTCAGTACACAGTCATTAATAAACTATAGCACAGTTTCCCTTAACGGATTAGTAAATTACATTGTGCTAAAACATTTTTACATGTTTTAATAAGACCTTGCGGTACAGCTAAGGGGAAGCATTTGCAGACAGCGCTGACAAAAAAAAACGTTATATAAACAGTTACCAAACAGCTTACCTAAAGGGCGAACCATGTCTTAAGAAGTTCCCCGGCTCGTTCCAAGAGACCTTTCTAAAGAACAGGATTGTGGGTCATGTTAAAAATAGTAGCCTCAACTGCCAGTAGCAAATTACATGACCTGTACATACTGTATAAAAACAGACAATCATTTTTCAAATAAAAGGCTATCTGTTTTGTCTATCTGACTCTAATTAAAACTATTTACCATACAGAGGTCAAACAGAGGACAGCAGATTAGCAGAATGAGTTTTTCAGAAGAAAAAAAAAGTTGCAATGTTTCATGAGTGGGTCACCAGATGGCAGTCATTCCCTTTGGATTACAGGACTGGGCTCCATAAGCACAAGTTGTTTATTCAGGGAACAGTTTTGCTATAATCTACGGGGTCACCTCAAGGTTGTGTTCTTTCTCCTATATTATTCATTTTGTACACAAATAGTTGTAGGAGTATTTTTAGTAATAGGTAAATAAAAAAATTTGCTGACGATTTTGTAGTTGTTATTAGTTTGTTAAGTGAGGAAGACTCCATGCACGGTCCTGTAGTTGTTTATTTTTTCAGCTAGTGTCAGGAGGCTTTTTTACAATTGATTGTTCTTAAGACTAAAGAGATGACTATTGATTTTAATTCTAAGTATTAATGGAGTGGGTGTTGAGAGTGTTGATTAGTGGAAGTATTTGGGTACTGTTTTAGAAAATTGTCCTTTTCTGTTAATACTGATATATTTTGTGTAAGAAGGGGCAGCAAAGATTGTACTGCTTACAGAAATTAAGATCTTTTAATATAGATAAATCACTCATGTGCTTGTTTTACAGTTCATACATTCAGTCACTGTTATCTTTTTCTTTGCTTTGTTGGTTCAATTCTCTAAGTGTGAAAAATAAGAGTCATTTGGAGAAAACTGTGAACCTACACTCTCATAAATAAAGGTATAGGAGCTGTCACTGGGGTAGTACCTTTTCAAAACATACATATTTGTACCCAAAGAGTCCACAATGGTACCTCAAAGGTCCATATTAATACCCAAATGTACCTAAAAAGTACCTTTGAGGTACCATTATGGACCCTTCAGGTATAAATATGTACCTTTTGAAAAGGTACTGCTCCAGAGACAGCTACTGTACCTTTATTTCTGAGAGTGTGGGAGGAAAAATAACAGGGAGAAAACAGATGACTATGGCTCAGTTATACAGTGCATCTGGAAAGTATTCATAACACTTCACTTTTTCCACATTTTCTTATGTTACAGCCGTATTCCAAAATGGATTAAATTCATTTATTTCCTCAAAATTCTACACACAATACCCCATAATGACAATGTAAAAAAAAGATTTTTTGAAATTGTTGCAAATTTATTAAACATAGGTATTCACAGCCTATGCTCAATACTTTGTTGATGCACCTTTGGCAGCAATTACAGCCTCAAGTCTTGCACACCTGTCTTTGGGAATTGTTGCCCATTCCTCTTTGCAGTACCTCTCAAGCTCTATCAGGTTGGATTGGAAGCGACTGTATACAGCCATTTTCAGATCTCTCCAGAGATGTTCAATAGGATTTAGGTCTGGGCTTTGGCTGGGCCACTCAAGGACATTCACAGAGTTGTTGTGAAGCCACTCCATTGATATTTTGGCAGTGTGCTTTGGGTCATTGTCCTGCTGGAAGATGAACCGTCGCCCTAGTCTGAGGTCAAGAGCACTCTAAAGCAGGTTTTCATCCAGGATGTCTCTGTACATTGCTGCATTCATCTTTACCTCTATCATGACTAGTCTTCCAGTTTCTGCTGTTGAAAAACATCCCCTCAGCATGATGCTGCCACCACCATGCTTCACTGTAGGGATGGTTTTAGCCTGGTGATGAGCAGTGCCTGGTTTTCTCCAAATCTAACACCTAGCATTCACTTCAAAGAGTTCAATTTTAGCCTCATCAGACCAGAGAATTTTGTTTCTTATGGTCTGAGAGTGGCTTCCGTCTGGCCACTCTACCATACAGGCCTGATTGATGGACTGCTGCACAGATGGTTGTCCTTCTGTATACAAGATTCCCCTCTCTCCACAGAAGAACGCTGGAGCTCAGACAGAGTGACCATCGGGTTATTGATCACCTCCCTGACTAAGGCATTTCTCTCAACTTAGATGGCCGGCCATCACTAGGAAGAGTCCTGGTGGTTCCAAACATCTTCCACTTATGGATGATGGAGGCCACTGTGCTCATTAGAACTTTCAGAGCAGCAGAAATTTTCTGTAACAAGCTTCACGGTAAAGACTGTGAATACGTATGTACATGTGATTTTTCAGGTTTTGTATTTTAAATAAATTTGCAACAATTTCAAAAAATGTTCTTTCACATTATGGGGTATTGTGTGTAGAATTTTGGGGAAATAAATACATTTAATCCATTTTGGAATAAAGCTGTAACATTAAAAAATGTGGAAAAAGTGAAGCGCTATGAATACTTTCCGGATGCACTATACCATAGGCAAGTTTTAAATAAAGGTCATAGTATTCTATCTGATGATTCCAATCCTATGCCCCACGAGTTTTATCTTCTCCCTTTTGGTATTTGACATAGAATTCCTATTAGTAAATCAAATCGGTTTAAACTAAGTTTTTAAATTTATGGTAGATTTGTATTGAATAATGTGTTTTATGTGTGATATGCTTGTATACTACAACCAAATTTCTTTTGGGAAATGAATAAAGACTGACTGACTGACTGACTGACTGACTGACTGACTGACTGACTGAC
>CAIGQZ010032312.1:6316556-6362634 GCA_903798205.1 Danio tinwini | reverse complement strand
GTATAGTATAGTATAGTATAGTATAGTATAGTATAGTATAGTATAGTAGTATAGTATAGTACACCTGACAATAATGTATGTAAATTGAATGTCATTTAAGGTCACATACTGAGATTCAAATGTACCTTGAAATATTGTATGATTGTTTAATTGAACGTTGACAATAAACATAAAATAAAATAAATTAAAAAAATCATTTAATAATTAAATTATTTTAGTTTGCTGTGGTAAAATAATTGTATAACCTAATTCTTCATTTGCCAGAGTTACACTCTCAAGCAGTTTGTGCTAATGAATAAACCAAAAGATTGTAATTACCAGGGAAATTTCACTATTCTCAAAAGAATAAATTAGTCTAAATTGTATGAATTTCAAACATTACACTGTAAAAAAAAAAACTGGGTTAACTTAAAATTTTAAAGCAACCAACTGCAAAGAAATTTTGAGTTTATTAAGTTTCAGTGGTTGAAGTTGTGCCAAATTATTTTTTTAAGTTGACTAAAAGGGCTGGTTTAAGTCAAGTACACTTTACTGAATAATTTGGCACAACTTCAACCACTAAAGCTTAGCAAACTCAAAATTTCTTTGCAGCCAGTTGCTTTAAAATTTTAAGTTAACTCAACTTTTAATTTTTTACAGTGCTCGAGTGAAGAAATCAAAATTCAAAGTATCCTCAACTGAATTTTTTACTGTCATTGAACAAACAGTTCAAAACATGCAGTTAAATCGTTTTCATCAGTAAATTCAACTCTGAGCTCAAAAATATGTCCAGCTAACTTACACATTTAAACTGAGTTAACAATTTGTAAGCTGGATTTTAACAGTTACAGTAGTAATAACTAGGGCCAGACAGAATCTATGGACATTTGTTACTTTTTCTGTGCAGAATTGTGTAAAAAAATAGTGGATTTATGCTAAATAATTTTGGGAGTATCATAATTTAAAAACTTAATATATGAAATAAAATATAATACGTTTTAAACTTTTATTTAATGTTTACAATGCCAATCCATCTACATTCACTTATTAAACAAAGCAAATCTCTCATATATTATATATGTGTATATATGTGTATATATGTGTATATATGTGTGTATATATATATATATATATATATATATATATATATATATATATATATATATATATACTAAAAGACAGAAAATATTAGTTCACAAATTGTATTTTAAATAAATCATATGAACATTTTCATATTTAATAATAATATTACTGAAATTAATTTAAAAACTGAATAAATATACATTTACACACATTTACACAAGTAAATAAATACTCTATTATTGGCTAAAAATCTGCTAATTTATGCTCGCATAGATTCAGTGTGTGCCTATAATAACATGATATATAATGATATATAATATCATAAATAAATACAAATGATACAAATAAATTTCACATCAAAGTATCAAAGATTGAGGTCTAAGATATTTCAAATATGAGTAAATGTACACAAATAAATACTGTTTAAAAAATTGTACAAATATTTTTACATTTTATTGTGTTGTTCTGTATTTTGAGCATGTAAATGTAGTCTGTGAGCAAATGTGGAGACTTTCAAACAAAACGAAACAAAATGAATTTTACCAGCCCCAAACCTTTGCACAGTATACTACAGTATTGCAGTATACAAAATATGGCAGAAAGCGAGAGCTTATTCAAATGTGATATTGATATATCTGCAGGATAACTATTGTTTCATGGATGCCTGGATTTATGCTTCTCCCGCCATGCATCAAAGCAGATTTGTCTTGCCGCAACAAGATTTTTAAATGGCCAAGAAGAGTGTTTATCTGTAGGCTGTGCGCTCCTTATAGAAAGTAGTTGAAAGTAGTTCTTATCTTCTGAGTTCCTAATTGTAAATCTTTGGGGGAGTTAAGTCTCTGAAGAATGACGACGTGGGACCCTTTCTTATCACCAAAGAGAAAAATGCTGTACATCCCAGGACAGGAAGTGATGTGGCTAAGACCTCTTTTGTTTAAATACAGAAGCACTGGGAATCATAAACCAACAACATCATGTGCTCTTTGTAGTGAGTTGGTTATTGATATGGTATTTTTAGATTGCAGTGCTTTCGCTGACATTTCTGTTTATATCAAAATGTAGCATACATCTGGATTATATTTTAAGTATCGTCTCATTCAAGCATCAAAACAAGGAATAGTCAGTAAGGAACATTAATTATATGTTTTATCTTAATTTTTTCCCTATGTTGTACACATTTCCCAACTCAAACAGGAAACGTGTTTTATGTTACTCTCACATTTCTACATCTTGAATGTGTTGGTCTGCTGTTTCTTAAATACCCCTTTGTGCATTGATCAGTTGTGGGTGGGCATACTATTTTTCTTGCGTAGCTAATATTATGTGCAGGTTTTCTTTTTACAGTGGAAGTCAGAATTATTAGCCCCCTTTTGAATTTTTTCCTTTTTTTAAATATTTCCCAAATGATGTTTAACCGCGCAAGAAAATGTTCACAGTATGTTTGATAATATTTTTTTTCTGGAGAAAGTCTTATTTGTTTTATTTCGGCTAGACTTAAAGCAGCTTTTAATTTTTAAAAAACTATTTTAAGGTCAAAATTATTAGCCCCTTTAAGCTATATTTTTTTCGATAGTCTAAAGAACAAACAATCGTTATACAATAACTTGCCTAATTACCCCAACCTGTTTAGTTAACCTAATTAACCTAGTTAAGCCTTTAAATGTCACTTCAAGCTGTATAGAAGTGTCTTGAAAAACCTCTAGTCAAATATTATTTACTGTCATCATGGCAAAGATAAATTAAATCAGTTATTAGAAATGAGTTATTAAAACTATTACGTTTAGAAATGTGTTGAAAAAAATCTTCTCTCCGTTAAACAGAAATTGGGGGAAAAAAACAGGGGCTAATAATTCAGGGGGGCTAATAATTCTGACTTCAACTGTATATGCTTTATGTCAGGGCAAAATCAGATGCTGATAGAGTAATTACAGATCCAGAGTCGACAAATTAATGATTAGCATTCTTCTCTCTTATCACAGCGCAGTCATTCAAGGAATTCTCCCAGCTGCTGAACACGGTGGAGGAGGAAAGACGGCGGCTTGTAAGTTTGCTTTGTTTTTTGTTCTTTTGTTATTGTTCAAAGAGATTGATGTTGGTTCATTTGAACTCTTATTCTCTCCATGGCTGCACATATTTGGGCAGAACTATTTTAAAATGGTGTTGCAATTTAAAATAACCGTTTGCCATATTGCAGTATTTAAAATCAATATTTCTGTGATTCAAAGCTGAGTTTTCAGTGTTATTGTTCCAGTCTTCAGTAGGGCTGAGCAATATGGCAAAAATGCAATCTCAATAATTATTTTCTATACTGAACAATAAAGATTGCGATATAAGTTGTTAATGCTTCTACTTTTAAAAGAGTATCCCAACCATGGCTGAATAAGGATACTGCTGGCTGGAAAGTGAAACGAGTGCGCTAAACAATACTGGGTGACGCAGCATGACCTTTTTTCAGCCAATAATTTTCGGCGACCAAAAATTTGGTGAATCTTTAATATGAACACAATTATAGATTCCTGTTGTACATTTCTGCTGTGTGATTGGTTCTTACACTGAAAAAATTATGTCTGCAAAATTGTTGCAAACAATTTGTTTGTGTTTAATTAGTTTACAACCCCTTCATTTTTTTAGTAAATCCAAGGAATCATCTTTGAATAATTTTTTCAGTGTAGGATTAATATCAAGTAAAAATGTCCAGGGCTTATCATTGTTATCGATATAAATTTTATTGTGATTAGATATGATATTGTTTATCAGCCCAGCCCTAGTCTTCAGTGTCACATGATCCTTAAGTAGGGGTTTAATGGTCCATCAAATGCATAGTTCGGCTCAATACAACACAGTACTTGCATCTTCAAAAATGTTTCAATATAGCAAATAAAAAAAGAACGAGATGAACTAAATTTTGTATCTTTGCTGAATAAAATAATCAATTTAAATACAAAAATAAATAAACCTGTGAAAAGTTCTCCGGCAATTGCAATTCAGGTCCTGAGTCCCAATTTAATTCAAGTTTATTTGTATAGTGCGTTTGAAAGCAGCTTTTCACGTACCTTTTTGCGATCTTCTCCTCTCTCTTTCTCTTTCCAACTTTGCTTCCTGTCCAGCTACTGTACTATCCGACTAAAGAAGAAAAAAATGCCTAAATCAAACAAAAAAAATCCATGAGTCACTAAATAAATCTGAATGATTCATTTGCAAAACTCATTCAAACGAATCAAATGTTCGTTCTTCAAAACATCTCATTCGGTTTTCCCACAAAAGAAAAGCTAATCAAACAGTGATGTAATTGTTCATTTACGAATGGGTTACACAAGTTAATATCTCAGTGATGGTCGTAAACACTCCACATGATGTGGTCTAGTTCAAAAGTGCCACAGATGTTGGTAATGAAGTAGCCATGGCGGTTGTTTGCTTTTGTAGCCGTTGTCTCTTTATTTCTTCTTTGATGTGGTTTTATTCACACATACTTAAAGCTTCTAGATTAGTGGTTTAGCACTCTAAGAGCTATTTTGGGTAAGCAGGTTTATTCATTATGAGAAACAGGCTGTCTACCAAAAGATGCTTTCTGTAGACCACCACACTTTTTGGAGGAAAGGAAATGAGATCAGAAAATGCTAATGAAATATTACTCATTCTGCTCCTATGAAATATCAATGGCAGCAGAAGAGCATCTTCATTGGCATTAGTTACAGTTGCTAATAGGCAGTTTTATTGGCGTTATGCGTAAGGCAGTGGGTTGCCAGGGAATATTCCTGGCATTTGCTGCTGCAGCTGGTGGATCATTAGTCATAATATAGCAGTGAAAGACCTCACTGGACAAACAAAGCTCCTCTGTGCTTCTGCCCACATGTCAACAAACACTGACTTGTGTTTCTTTTAGAGATGCAGCGGTGTGTCGGCCACTTAGATATAGATGCAGATTTTTTGATCAAATTTTAAAAATAAATAAATATAACAGGCTGTGTGTGAAGGCACTGAATTGTATAATATATTTTGCTTAATCCAGCCTTTTTCTCTGGGTCACATTATGAATTATCTGCCAGATCACAATTAAATCTGTGCAAAACATTCTTTGTAGATAAGTATTATATATTATATTATATTCCATTATATTATATTATAATGTTGGTATTTTGGATTTCAAATTGATCCAATCCATGTTCACTGAAAATGTTTGGTCAATTATTTAAAGACATTTTTATAAATATTGGAATCAAGATTCTACCTGCTCTTTCCAAGTTTCTTTATTTGATATTTTGCCTAATATTTCTTTAGAAAGCATTATACTTTTTTCTGGATTCTTTGATAAACAGAAGTTAAATTATAATTACTGCATTTATATGATATACAGTGCTTCCCACAGGTTTGAAATATACTTGCGGTGATAGCTGGATAGAACCAACGGAACATGCTACATGCGACAATAAAAAGTAATGTTTAACAACATTGAATTTTTTTTTTATTGTTTTTAAAGACTTTTGAAATAATAAAAGAAATCCACAATTTCAATTCACTTTTATTCTACACTGACAGGTAAAATCTGCTTCTGACATTTTGTACAGTATTGCCAAAGCATGTTTGGTATGTATAAAATATTTAATGTATCAACATCATCAAATAAAAAAAATACAGCAAATGAGAAATAAATGACATAATGGAATAAAAACATCAATGGAATAAGAAGGCACATTAGTTAACTGACCATTTCTAACAGTGTACACATATTTTGCAGGCAGTTTAGATGTAATTTTGTCCTCTCTGAGTATAGAAAAGTTTATCTGAGTTGTTTAGTTAATATGTTTATTAATAAATATACATAAATAAAGAATTAAGAAATATGTTTACTGTCACTTTTGGCCAGTTTAATACACCTTTGCTGAATAAAAGCTTCTTATAGTCTCAAATTCTTCAACACTACTTTACATATTTGTATCTGTTGATGGCCGCAATCAGCCATATATGATATTTAAATACATACATTTTTTTTCAAAATTTTATAGATTTTAAATACACAATAATGTTCAGTTGTTTTATAATTAGGGATGGTCGGTTATGTGGAAAAAAAGTATTATTTTAAAAGGATTATCAGTGTCATATGACCAAAACATTTTTCATGAACAAGTAAAAACGTTTACTATTATACCTAAGAGCAATTCCATGCAAATGTCAACCTTGCCATGACGAAAATATATTACACTAAAATAGCAAAACCCTTTCTAGGTTTTTGTGTAGGCTTGTATTTTACAGTACTGTAAAAATACTTAAAAATGTCCCTGTCAGTGTTTTTAAAAAATTATATTTGATTTAAGTCACAAAAGTGGCAATTTCACATCCGTCCCATCCATAACAGAGAGACGTCACATCCATAATGAAGCTTTTTTCTCATGAATGCAAAAATATCAAATAAAAAAGAATCTGTCAACTCTGATTAGCATTGGTAGTTTTGGTTGTGCAGTTTAATTTACTGAATTTTTACTAAGTCTGTTGTATGCTGGAAACTCAGACTTTTTTTTGGTCACATCCATAGCACATCTGCACTGTCACTTTAGGAGCTGCGCAGTTCTGATTTATGGTTACACTATACTTTTCATTCTTAACCTTTTATGTTTATTTAAAAAAACAATTACAAAACAAACAACACTGTAAAAAATGCAGGGTTCCACACAATTTATTCATGTTGACCCAACACAAATCGATTAAGCCAACTTAACACTTTTAACAAATTTATGTGGATTGAGCATAAAAAATTAAGTTGTCCCAATGAAATCTCAAGAATTGTGTTGTTTTAGCTCATTTAAAAAAGTAGTTTGAACAACTAAAAGATTTTTTGTTTTGAGTGAAGGGTTTATGTAAATCATTATTAAGCACTATGTTTTGACACATTTTTACATCAAGTTGAGCATTTAGGTGCAGCTAAAAGATGACTTAACATGTCAGTGTTCTGCTTGTTTCTGAGGCTGGACACATGCACAGAACAGCTCACACATTCTTACATCTTTTAAATAACATGATTGAAACTAATACACTTCAATAAAGTGAGCACGTCCCATGCTGCGAGTCATGTTACATGATACACAGTGCAACTCAGATTTGCAGATAAAAGAAGGCAGACTGCTGAAAAAAGGGCGGTATATGACACTATAATTGTTAAATCTTGATTAATGTTTATTTTTCATAATCGTTGAAAGCCAAAAGCCTGCAGTTTAGTCATGTTTAATTATAATAATCATAATTTTTATGGTAAAATTTATGTAATTACTCATAATGTGCAAAAACCTAGCTCTAGCCTTAGTTATTGTAATAATTATATATTGTCATTTCAGTCCAAATCTAAAACTGATGTCTTATAAAAGCGAAACCCAGTTATTAGCTGTGACTGTAGGACAGCAGCCTCTATTGTAGCAGAGACAATCAGCTCTATTGTGTCTTCTGGGCTTGTGTTTGAATGTCTAATAAAAACGCTGAGGTCAAACCTTAGGTCATCCACTCATGACACATTGTGTTGTTTGGCTCATACCTTCTGGTGATTGCTTTTCCAGTCCCTACATCACAACATTGCTTCCTTTCTCAGCGCGAGACCTGAGTAATGCGTCCTTGCGCAATAAGTGTCATGGTGACTCAGTCTAGCTTTATACATTCATGTCCTCAGCTTAAGCTTAAAAACAGGTATTTTTTGCTTTACAACACAATCCAGTCGAATTTTAAGGCCAGCTTTAGTTTCTTCAATAGTATGTCTGTTCTGAGAGTTTCTTTGTTGGCTGTTGGATAAATATCTTGTTTGTTTTCACACATTATTAAACTCGAATTACAGCAGATGGCTAAATTTCAGTTCCTGCTTGTAATATTCCTTTAAACTTAGATCTTTAATTAATGACATAATCTACCAGGAAGTGACATCATGGGCAAACAACAGAAGCAAACATTCTTTTGTTGTGTTTGTTGGTTGGATTTATTGTACAAAAAGTCATCAAGTTATAGAAATCTACACTGTAAAAGATGCTGGGTTCCTCATAATTCCTTCAAGTTGTCTTAACACAAATCGAATAAGTTAATGTAAAAATTTTAACTAATTTAAGTTGATTGAACTTAAAGTAATGAAGTTGGTTTGATTCTTTTGGGTTCATTTATTGTGCCATAGTTCACCCAGTTTGATAACATTACTAGATGTGTCCCGATCAGGTTTTTTTGCCCTCGAGTCCGAATCCGAGTCATTTAATTTTGAGTATCTACCGATACCAAAACCTGAGCTGATACTTCTATAATTCATAAAAAAAGAATAAAAAAGAGTGAAGAAACAGATCCAGGATGTTCCTTATTTTTATTTAATTCACCTTATTTTAACATTCAGCAACTCTGTTAACAAACAGAGCGCTTCTGTGAGGTAGCTTGAACAATGAAGTATTGAATAACATAAATTCTTCACTTTTGGACTTTAGCACAATAGAAAATAAAAAAATATATATAATAATATGAGATATAAAAACAAATATCTCCTCAACTTAAAATACCCGGCAGGCAATCCCAAGTTTACATATCTCACAGTTTGCTTTGGCAATGTTGTCGTTATCAACTTTATAATACCTCCAGACCGCAGACATACTCGCGATTTCTGCTTCAAGCTGTTTCCGTTTTCTACTTTGCTGGCATTTAACCAATAGTGTCTCTGCAACATAGTGATGTCATGCAGCACGTGTTGCTGTTTCTGTGTGAAGTCAAGAAAGAGGTCTAACTCTGTGTCACTGCATAACTATAGATGTGTACATATATATTCAAGTCCTGATCGGGAGGTAACATCTGATTCCGATCAAGTGACTACTGTAATTAATAAAATTATGAAATTGTTATGATATTGTTGAACAAATGATCAGAATCTAAGTTTTCATTCACCTATTTTCATGCTGATTCAGGAATATCGAAGAAAAAAATGCTTAATGTAATCTCCAAGATGTGTATAAATTTTGAAATATATATATTTTTTCAAAAAAATTTTATTCCATAAGAAAAATGTGCAGAAACTATGATGGAATCACATTTACTAAGTTCCTGCATTCAAATGGGCAAGATGGGATACATTAATGGACAAACCACTGGACTGGCTACATTGCAGAACATATGAAATGTTGTTTTGACCATTTCTAAAATCCCTAACCCAAAGTCCATCATTAAAAAAATTTAAAAAAAAATTATTATGAAAGAAAAAAGGCCCACAATGACTTCTCCTAACACAACAAATTCCATTTTCTTGTTTGATATTTGGCGCCTGTTTATCAGGAAAGGATGTTTTTGTTCTCTTCTATTCATCTGATCAGAACAATGCTTTATTTGAAAATGTTTTATGCAATATTCCAATTTTGTGCATAAATCTAATTCGCATCTTTGGATTGAAACATAGCTAGTGAGACTTTAGCACTATATTTCAATTATGTTAGGTGTCCTGATCTTTGTTTATTTTATTTATTCATCAGTAGTCTATCTAGTTTAGGAAAATTATAAAAACCTGTCATTAATTAACTAAATGTCATAATATATTTAAATAAATAAAACAATATTGGCTCTATTTTTACAATGTTTGCGCAAAATCTAAAGCTCATGGCGCAAAAACATTAAGGGCGTGTTTGAATCCACTTTTGCTATTTTAAGGACAAAATATATGGTTTGCGCCACGGCACATGGTCTAGCAGGGTTGTGCTTATTCTCTTAGGGTGCTTTCACACCTGTTTTGTTGCGAAACAGGGATTCAAATTATTACAATGTTGCTCTTTGTTCTTGGTGCGGTTTGCTTCACACGGCAAAGTTTCTAAACGGACCAAAAGAGCTAAAACAAGTCATGTGCAACTTAACTCACCTCACATTGGTCAGAGTTTCACGTTTTATTTGCACAGCTCAGCTGTCATGTGTCCTTATTTTAATTTATGGCAATGAGCAGTAAGACATTATAAGCGGAAAGCTGCGCTTTAATTTTGAATGGTGACACCCACAGACATTGTCACTAAACATAAATCAGAGGTAAGACTTTCTCATACAGAGCCCTTGGCTAGAATTATGCATTATAGCCTTTACATCATAGAGAGAAATAACAGATAAACCAGATAAACTGCTCTCGTTAATAGTTAGCATGCTTTCACTTTCATATTTGACATAAAGCGCACATTTACGGGTAGGAATGACATCTCGCCCTACTCATAATTCTGTCTTCATATAACCATATAAATGACTTTTACATATCCATAATACACTGTGATATAGCAGGGCTCGGATCGTTTTGCTTTCTCACTACAATCGATCCTCTCCAGAGTTCGTTTCAATTGAGCTGAGACCACCTCATTCAGGCGATCTCGGACCGATTGTGTGGTGCGGATCCGTGCACGATTACTGGTTTCACATATGCCAAACGAACCGCACTAACTGAGGAAATGAGACAGGTTCCGTAACAAAAGTCTAGGTGTGAAAGCACCCTTAATTAGCTATAGGTGTGATTTGAGCATAATGTGCATTAAACCAATCAGAGTCTCATCTCCCATTCCCTTTAAGAGTAAGTTGCGTCGCGCCATGGCACATCTGTTATTTACATGAAAGACTTTGTAAGTGGAAAACTGAGAAAACAGTAAAACAAACCATCTGCGCGAAGATGAAAAATGAGCCTCCTCCATTCGGCCTCTTTACTTTCTTTTTACATTATTTTTACTCTTTACTCCTTTACTTTTGTAGATAAGGAAAACGGTGTTGTACACCCTCCACTGAAGACATCCATTAGCCTACATATTTTATTTAGTTTGTTAAGTGCAAAGATTTGTTTCAAAACTTTTTCTAAATTCAGTTCTAATTTTCAGCAAACGAATAAATGAACAATAAGTGTGGTCAAAAAACTGAGTTATGTCCAAACACACGTCTTATACCACATGTCTTCAAAACCCGACAGGTGGACAAATCTAAACTTGTTTTTATTAAAACAAATATAAACATGCATATAATAAATAAAACTGCTAATAATAATAACATTATGCAAATGCAAATTGTCATCAATAAACTGAAAAAAGTCTGCCGAGGTCAAGAAGGCATGAAGTGGTGGTTTATATATTTATGTAGAAAATAAAATTTTTTGTAACATTTTAATTCTTAAAATTGTTTTCATATGTAAAGATATTTGTGTATTGCTGTACATCCTGTGTGCAATAAAGCAATGTGTAAGCGTTTGAACCCACATAGGCGCATAACTAATGCGATCTGCGCTGGACTTTAGACCTGCTTTCAGTTGGTCAGTGACGCAGTCTATTTCAGTTCCTCAAAATAACAATGCACCTTAACACACCTTTTTTCAGACCTGCATACCCATGAGTCCACAAAGGGGTGCAAAGTGGATTTGCTATTTAAACATTGTGGCACAAAACATGAAAATGACTTTTGTGCTGATCTGAGAATACCAACAATTCGCGCCAGACACGTCTTGCGCCTTATTGCGTCGGGTGTATGATTGGGCTCTATGTTTCTAATGGTTAATCAGACTTGATAATCAAATTATAACTAATAAAGATTTGAGTTGTAACCTTGTCTGTAAACACCACCAGCATGTTCACTTCAGAGATACAAAGTTCAAAATCTGTAACTAGAAGCGACCCTGAAAGTGGATTACATTCATAATGTGTTAAAACCCAAAGGAAAGACTATTAGCTTTGACATGGAAACACTTGATTTAATATTAAGAGGATATTAAATAGTTGAGCTCGCTTCCAGATCCTGCATCCAGACTTCAGTTTGAGTCGCATCCATTGTTCATTGGAGAAAGCGGAGCGGGTCAGCGGAGCTGTGTGAAGACCCTCAGGGGAAGAATTAGCCAGCAGCCTCCTACAGTTTCTTTACTTCCTGCAGACCATGGCTGTGTTACGCTTCAGTCTCACAGGCTCCTGCGCCGGGCCTCTCAGGATGACAAACACCTCCGTCAAGCTGAGAAAGTCCCCGAGGCCCTTTTCATTCACAGACGTACAATAACAGAGCCGAGGGGTGAATAACTCCCAGTAAATGCATTGCCCTCCCACAGGGCCGCAGATGGGAAGTGCTGTGTGTTACTGGAGCATCGTGGCGAGACGGTGAGGTTTAAAGTCTGTGGCTCACGTAACGGTGAATCACTGTGTAAACACAACTGCCGTGTTTTATTGAACGTCTGCCATTGCTTTCTGCCAGATCAGTAGACTGTCTCATATCCAGTGGTACTTTCATCTTAGGCGCTTTGCCAGTGCGATCTGCTTTAAGTGGGAGGCATTTTCCCACATGATGTATTGGACTGATGTAAGAAGCGAGTTTCCTCTTTGGCTAAAAAAGGGCCATGGGAAGTTTTGACGGGAGAAACTCTTAAGCAAATAGAGTGTCTGTCTGCACCCAGCGGAGCAATCTGAAGTGCTGAAAAGTCTTTTGCTTTAATCAGTGCTTTTTCTTGTCATGCTGCACTTAAGTTTAGTAATATGGTGCTTTTTGTTGTTGGTTTGTGTGGAAATGCATTAAAAATACAGGTAGTTCATGCAAGAATTCATCCCTTTTATTATTGCTCTACGGTGCGTTTCCGAAAACCATCGTTAGCCAACTAACGTCGTCGAGTTGCGTCGTTACAAGCATAGTTCATTGATTTGGCATTTCCCAAATCCATTGTGCCAATGAACGTTCGCAAACTGCGTCGCAAACTAGTACACTTGCAACTACATCCCTAGAGCTGTAGTTAGAAACATAGTTCCTGCCTATGTTCTCTTCCCAGTTATCCTCCCTATGCCCTATTCATTTAAAACATTCTAACATTTAAACTTGGAATTATTTTTAAAAAAAGCATTAAAGTCATCACTTTTAGGTGTAATTTGCTTTCAAAGTATTTTACAGTTCCGTTTTAGCGATCTTCATGTTAACAGTTGCACTCCCTTCGCAGTGCACTTTAAAAACATTGATGTCATTTTTAACACAGCTGTGGCTTATGACGAAAGCTATAGGTGACCTATTTTTTAAAAGCGGAATTTACGTTACGTCTCCAAAACTTGTGAAAACAAAAAACATAGCATACGTTAATGCTTTTAATTTATAGAAGGTTGTTTATTAAGAAATGTATCTGTACTGTACATGACATGGGCCTGTTGGTTCGAACATTTCTGCAGTGGCTTGCATGTGTCAAATTGTAAAAGTAGACTTTTCAAAAAATACTAAGTACATAAACAATATCCTACTTAATAATAATAATAATAACAATAAAAATAATCATTATCATTATTATTATTATTAATATTATTATTAAAGTAAGATTTTTTTTCATTTCCAAATAAATAATAAATATTACATTTCATTTCTTAATAAATGTCATTATTATTTATTTATATGATTTTTATATAAGCTTTATGTTTTAGAATAGAATGTGGAATGTTTTCAATAATATTTGTAAAACATATGGAAAAAATAGGCCCTATATGTGCCATTTACATATATTTCAATTAATATGGAAAACAAGTGCATGTTTTTACCAAAACTAATATTGGAATTTTTTTTATGCATGTATGTGTAAAACAATATAATATGCACAAATAAATTATGGGGTTCTTCTCTAAAAAAGTTACGAGTTTTAGGAAACACTCATCATTTCGTCGTTCTTTTTTCCATACAATGCATCGTACTATAGTTCAGCGTTTAGTGAGTTACGTTGTTGTTTGGGAAACGCACCCCTGGTTTGGAACCATACATTGCCAGTGATGCAATTAAAGTCATTGCTGTTATCTAATATATATTTGAATTCACTTTTAATAATTAATATTTACGACAAGATAATAAAATGGAAAATGGATTGTGTTGAAACTAGGGCTGCAAATAATATTTATTTTGATAATCGATTTGTTGAGCGATTATTGTTCGGATTTAAAACGAAGTGGGTAGCATGATTGCCTCACAGCAAGAAGGTTGCTGGTTCAAGCCTCGGCTAGGTCAGTAGGCGTTTCTGTGTGGAATTTGAATGTCCTTACCATGTTTTGCGTGGGTTTCCTCCGGGTGCTCCGATTTCCCCCACAGTCCAAAGACATGCGCTATAGGTGAATTGAATAAGCTAAATTGGCCAAAATGTATGTGCGTGAAAGAGTGTGCATGGGTGTTTTTCCAGTGTTGGGCTGGAAGGGCATAAACTATTTTGAATAAACAACAAATATTTATTTTTGTAACAGCTAGAAGTCAGAAGAACAGGTCAACTTTCACTGCTCAGTGCACAAATGTAACATTATTAGCGTTTACTGAAAACCACAGCATTGACTAATATTCTACTGCTGCTGTTGCTGTTGGTTACTGATTGTAAATCTGTGCCTTCTGTAATATAATATAATATAATATAATATAATATAATATAATAGTGAAATCAGTTAATCGTTGCATGCATCCCTATTTTGAGAAGTAAAACTTCTCTAAATATCCAAAATAAAAACAAAAAGCAAAGCAAGTGTTGTAGTATATTCACATTATGAAATTAGGACAAACATGCTGACAATAAGATACTAAACAGCAGAATTTCTTGAAATATCAAAATAAACAACTTTATTAACTAAATCAGAACAACAGGTAAACTTTCACTGCTCAGTGAACAAATGTAACGTTATTAGCGTTTGCTGAAAACTAGAACATTGACTAATTTTCTTCTGCTGCTGCTGTTGGGTACTGATTTTGATTATGTGGTGTCTCACTCCATTTACACTGTTTGATTCAAGCTAATTTAAAATAGCACCATTTAATTGATGATCATGAGGTGATTGCGCAATGGGATGCTTGTGAGTCGCAACTGAACTGATCTTTCACGAATGTCCCGAAGTTAGCAAACCGTTTAAACAAAAACACTTAAAATACTTTACCAATTGACATGATCATAGATATTTATTTAGACATTAGATGTCGCCTACGCTATTGGTGTCTATTAAAAGGAATGCGTCAATAGAGCTGACATTTTAGTACAGGGTAGCTCTCCTTTGAAATGAACACGGGACCAAGGTGCAGTGGAGGACTGGCCATCCAGAGCCATAGATATATACACATTTATACATATATCTATGATCGGATGTCCTAGTGTTCAGGATGCAAATATTTTTTTAAATTACGAAAATTATATATATTTTTTATCACTTTTCTACATCGATGGATAAGTGACCGCACAGGTATTACTGACAAAAAACGTGTGTTTTTGTGCATGAAAATGTATTATCCTCCCTCCCTGTTAAATTTGATCTAATCCATGTCCTGAAACACACCCCTTTCCTGCTTTCGCATTTTATTCTAACGAAGGGAGCAATTCATTTGTAACTGAATTCCCATTATGAACACGACTCGTCCTCTTAGCCGACAATAATACAAGTTTCTAGCACCCCAGCATCTTGTTGTCATATTTCATTTACATTGTTTGCCGATTTTATTCAACAAAACTAGCATAAGCCTAGTATTTAGTGTGAGTTGGTGCTACTTTCCTCATGATCAGTGCACTTAGTGACTATATTATCAATACTTGTTGGGCACAAAACTTCGTAACATATAATAAACAAAATCTTACCTATGAAATGTTTTCTTTGTTTGCATGTCACTACACTCATACACAGCGCTAAAGTTCAGCATCTTCACCTTGGCTTTAGTCTTGACTAGTGCGGTCAAATGATAGTTGTCCTGGGAGCACTGTACAAATGTGGCGCCGTTATTGACGCATGCTCAGGGTCCGTATTCGATATCTAGTGTATATATCTTTGTGACATGATAAAGATGACTGTGGTAGGCTACTTCTATGCCATAAAAGCTCAGTCTTGCATAGCGGGCAGGATACAGTCTTTTTAGAGGCATTTAATGTAAAAATTGCCCCATGCCTTGGAGGGTTAGGGGCACATGCTTTTTGTTCTGTACTCTTTATTGCGTGAGCGACTGTGCATCTTATCATCGTTGTTTTCATGTGAGCAGCCAAAGAAATTGATAACAGCATTTGTTGACAATGAATTTTATTATAGATAATTCTTGCTCTAGTTGAAATCATACAGTCTAAACAATATGTATAAACTCATGTATTAGATGAGCCATATCGGCTTAGTCCCTTATTTATCAAGGCTTGCCACAGTGGAATGAACCGGCAACTATTCCGGCATATGTATTACGCAGCTGATGCCTTTCCACCCACAACACAGCACTGAATGAATGAATTATTACTAATATTAATTATAAATGTGTTTCAAAACTGTTTTAAAGGGATAGTTCACCAAAAAATCTAAATTCTGTCATCATTTGCTCATCGTTGTTAACTATTTTTAATTCCCACTTCAAACACTTAACAAAAACTGCCTTCTTTCAGCTGCGCAATATTGCACGGCTTAGACCATTTCTCTCATGACCTGATGCAGAGAGGCTTATCCATGTCTTTATCACATCACGTCTTGATTTCCATAATTCACTTTTTGGGGGTTTACCTACAAGTTCTCTCAGAAGATTTTGACACACACATCATCACGCCACCATATTACTGCTTCTTATTAGGTCACGGATTGATTTTAAAACTTTGATTTTAACCTTTAAAGCAGTGCATTGGCTAGCACCTGATTACAGCTAGTTACTCTCGCCACTTAAACTCGCAGGCTTCGTTCGGCATCGGGACTTATCCTGTATCAGCCACGCTGTAAAGTCAAGACCATGGGTGGTAGGGCTTTCTCATTCAGTGCGCCTAAGCTGTGGAATGCACTACCCATCAGCATTAAAAATGCAGCTTCTCTGGACTGTTTTAAGAAACTTCTTAGGACTCACATTTTTAGAATTTCTTTTAACCTAGGATGATCATTTTTCTTAACTTTTTTTATTCCATTTTATGGTTCATATTTTTATTGTTTTTGTTGCATCCTTTTATTGTTCCGCTGTTTCTGCTATTGTTGGTATTTTGCCTTGTATTGTTAGTATTTTGTCTTGTAGTGCTTTGAATCCAAGAAAAGCGCATTACAAATAAAAATTATTATTATTATTATTATTTGTAATATTTGAGTTTTTACCAGATTTGTAGTTCTAATTGAATTCATGCCCAATGCGTAATACATTGTGGCAATATTAGCCATTGGATTACGCACAGATCTGCACTTTGAATTTTTATCTGAAATAATAGACAATCCTGGTAACTTTGGAAAACTAATTTCAACATACTATGACTTACGACATACTAATTCTATTTTCTAATACTTTTTAGTATAGATACTATTGACCTTATTTCACGATGCAGAAGTGTGCTCGTTTTTATGATTAAGAACTTCTAATTCAGTTGCCTATGGGAGAAATGACAAGGAATAATAAACGGCAGAAAACGGTCAAACTACTCGCTCCACAAACAAGTGTGTTCTCGACTATACAGACGAAGTAGAATAATATGATAAGTAAACATCAGTTTGCAACATCAAGCAGCATAACGAGCTGTTTTTATTGTCTAAAAATGAATAGAAGTGAATGAGACCGGAAGTCTCGAGCCAAAAAGATTCAAATGGTTGCGCCCACTCATACATGAAGAGTAATGTCAATAGTTTACAAATTGGGACGCAGAAATTGACTACCATAGTCAGTTGTTTTCCTATTATTGAAGACGATGAGTAACCAGCATTCATCAAATATTTATTTATGTGTTCAACAGAAGAAAGAAACTCATAAAGGTTTAAAACCACACGAGGCAGAGTAAACGATGAGGTAATTTTCAGTTTTGGGTGAACTATCCCTTTATTGTGGCCACTTATACGTCACGTGCAGTTCATCTGTCTAATGCTTATAAGCCTGTCATGCATGTTTGTGTAAGACAAGCTTGTTTGACTTGCTCCGTGCATTGCAATAACAATGTTACAGTTTAAAATGAAAGTCCAACATTTAACATATATCATAGATGCAGTAAACCGGACTCCAGTTTAGTCTAAATATGCTGTTGGTTTACACTATACAGCAAGACTCAGCTGTGCACCATGAGCTCAACAGGAAATGCACTCATATCTTAAAAATGAAGTTGTCACTCACACCCTTTCAAAGCTTGCAGTGTACATCTGGACCTGCTCGGAGTCTGTACATTTCTATTATTTGGAAGTGCAAATTCCATTAATGTTGATGTGGGTGGAAGGAGTTCGTAGAGACGGACGGTGAGCTCAGGCAAGCATGTGGAACTGATTTTGCCCAATTCTCCAGCGAGACATGAAGTCCTCCACGCTGCGCCTGGGAAAGTGTATAAAAGGAACCAGTGTATGTAATTGTGTGTTTTTCCAATCGGAGTGCCTACATGAAAATGGTACTAATTATAGCGTCGTTATTTTACAGTAAATAAAAGTAATTCCCTTGGATGGCGTTCACGCACTGTTCCCCGGCTGTTAGCTATTAGCACAAACACACTGATGTCGATGAGTTCACACATTGAGCTCCACAGTACTGAGTGTAGTTTTAGCACTAGAGGTGGGAAAAGTGGGTTAATTGTAAATAAATTGATTCATTCAACTTTTTGAGATTTTTTTTTCTCCCAGAATCAATAGTTATTCATATTAGTTTTATTTTATGTCATTATGCTACTCGGTCACACGAGCGGCCCAACTAATCGATAACGGCACTCGTTGACAACGAATTGCATTATAGATAGTTGTTCAATTCAATTCATCTTTATTTCTATAGCTCTATTTTACAATTTAGATGTAATTCTAGATTTTACAATGTAGTTCAGAAGCGAGGAACAAATTTTACCAATTGACGAAAGTGAAGAAAAAACCTTAAGAGAAACAAGGCTCGGTTGGGCACCACCATTTGTCCTATGGCTCATATTTGTTTAAAATTTTATTTAATTTTTTTTTTATTATTGATAACATTGATTATAAATGTACTTTAAAACACTATTAAAGGGATAGTTCACCCAAAAACAATTCTGTCATTGTTTACTCTTCACTTGTTCACTTGTATTTGAGTCTCTTTACTCTTCACTTGTATTTGAGTCTCTTTAGCACTTTTTGCCCAATTTGTAAATCTAATTGAATTTACGTCCAGTGTTCAATGCAATGTAAGCAATATCAGCCGCTGAAGTGTATACTTGAAGTTTGAATTTTTATCGAAATGGTAGACCATCTCAGTAACTTTGGAATACATATTTCAATATACTATGACTTAGTACAGTAGTCTTTTATATTGAATAGTTTTATTTTACCGCAACAAGGTATTTATTTAACTGTGTATTAGTAAATGTTAATATTTGCATTTGCAGCAGAGATTTGATATTCCTGGAATGAAAGATGTAGGACTGTTGTGCATTTATTTTAATTTAATTTCAGTTTTGGCAATTATTAAAGATCTATAATCGAGATAAAGTGATCGTTGCATCATATCTCACCCCTTTCCATTTTTTCACCCATTTGTTCCTCTGCAAACCCAGTTTCATGTAAAAAGTGACTTCACATTGAGAGTGAAAATGCATGAAAATTTAATCTGTGTGGATCTTAAAGTGACAGCTTCCTATATTTCTGCTGCCAGCTGTGCTCAAACAATAAAAGACAAAAACTAAATCTTTTTAATAAATAAAACCAAAATGTTTTGGTGATATAACCCCACTAATAATTATAATAATCGCAAATAATAATAAATCATCGTTATTATAATATTGACCAAAATAATCATGATTATGATTTTTTCCTGATTATCGTGCGGCCCTAGAAAGATGTCATTTTTATAAATATAATTCATACATCACAGTCTGTTTAATTTATCTTAATCAGTTGGTCTTATTTTGTCTTAAAAATGTCACATTTTATAAATAACATTTTCAATTATTTATTAACCTTTAATTCCTTGAGGCTGTCAGCTGGGTCTTAAAAAGTCTTAATGTCTTAAATTTCCAAAATGAAATATAGCACTCATTTCTGACATCTTTTTATTTTAATATGGATTTAATTCCTTTTTAGTGCAACTTTGTTCATCTTTTATGTCCTGTTTTATTAACTTTATACTGAAGAATTCAAGCCTAATTTAATAAAACTGTTAATTTAGTATAAAGTAACGGTTGTAGTTTTTTAAAACACTTTTAAAATTTGTGTACTTGTCTAAGTTTTTATTTTTATTTTAGATGATTTAAGAAATCATTATTTTTGTAGATTTTCTTGCTCATTTTGACTCCATATTAATGATTTGAAATACAGTAAACTCAAGGAAACTGGGAATGTTCAAGTGTTTTCCATCACTGTATTTCATTTCAAGTTGGTTTTAGTATTAGTTTAAATACAACAACCCTCTTTCAGTCCATTTAATGCTGAGCAAACATTTCTCTCAAGCACTATTGACTATTCTGCAATGATTTATTACGCAGCTAAAGCTTCTACGTAGATGATTCATTGGTATTACATCATACATGACTGACCGGAGGCTTTTCTGTTGCCTTTTCAGATACAGAACGCCGATGATGTCTTGATCACACCGCTGGAGAAGTTTCGCAAAGAGCAGATCGGAGCGGCCAAAGTAAGTTCTTAGAGGCCCATTGTGAGTTAATGTTGTACGTGTCAGCGGAAAGTAATTTTTACCTATGCCGCGACAGGAACCTATATGGTCAGTATAGGTCTGTGAAACCCTGCAGGAAAGGGGGAAAATCGCAAACACCTGTTGAAGACGAGAGAAGTTAAATTATAGCCAGATACTGTAATACGACATTTAACAACATGAAACGGTCTGAGGGCACGTTCATAAGCAGACTCTGGTTAAAGCTTGACTCTTTCGAGGAGATTAGCTTGTTGTGCTGCTGATCTGTGAATGTGAGCCTTCAGCTGGAGCTCTGCCTGTTGAGCTCAAACATTCAGAGCAAGAAAGGAAACGAAAAAAAAAACACTCCATGCCTTTTTTGGGTGTATTGGCCCAATGCTTTTTAGAAGGAACTCGCTCAACTTAGACATTGAGACGTGATAGAGGCCAAAGGGAATGGCAGTCCGGCTGTTCAACCTCCTGCAGATGTGTGCATGCGTTATCAAAGCAAAACGCTCAACGTCTCAGTCTCACAGTCAGCTTCAAATCTGGAAATGTTAGAAATGAAAAAAATATGTAGATATTGTAAATGTTTGTAATGTTGTATGGTTTGTTTTCGAAAGAAATCTCACCAAAGCTGAATTCATTTGATCAATAGTAGTGATGCACCGATCCCTATACTTGGATCGGATATCGGTTCGATACTGTATACTTTTGCTGAATCTGGTAATGGCCAGCTGGTACCGATCCAAATCTGATCTTGCGCGTGCTCTATATTCTGTGTAATTTATGAGCCAACAAAAGTCATAAAAGTAGCCTATTTTTTAAAAATAAAAGTAAAATAAAGTAGCAAATTTTATTCTTCCAAGAGGAATCCTTTTAGTGCTGTGAATAGTTTGTATAGCCTGGCTCATTGTGGTCTAAGTAGTTGATTATTTTAATAAAAGTGAAACTGACGGGTGCAATATGGATTGTCATTAACAGAAAATTATTTAGCCTAATATAAGCTACTCTGAAAATGTGAATATTTCACTGTAATTTTATTTATATTAATAGTTTATTTAACAGACCATTTTGTGTTTTGATTAGGGTCAATAATGGTAGCCTATTACAGATTTTAAAGAAAAATCTTAATATTAAAAAAGAAAACATAAGCTGGACCACAACAGATCAGTGTCATAACGAATGCTCAAACAATGTAGCCTAGTTTACAGCAAGCATCATGTTTTTAGGTGGATAGTGCTGTCTGTCGTATACAGTAGGAATATGTCTGTTATTTTTACTAAAGAAGATACATTATTTGAGTTTATCACAAGAACTATAGAAACTGTATTATGTTTTAAATAAAAGCAACAACAATAAAAGGCACAGTATTGGGATTGTACATATACACACAGAATCAGAATTAGAATCAGAAAGACCTTTATTGCCAGGTATGTTCACACATACAAGGAATTTGTTTTCGTGACAGAGCTTCTACAGTGCAACAGAATTAAAGAGACAGGACTAAAAAAACACACACAAAAAAACATATAATAAATATATTTTAAAAAGTAGTGAATGCAAATATACAAATTGGCAAGTGTATGTACAAGTATATTACTATGTACAACGTTATATGTGCAGCTGTTATGTGCAAATTGGCATGTAAAGTGTGTTGTTAAATAAGTGTATATGTGTATAAAAGTGTATAGAGATACAGAAGTCAGAATTATTAGCCCCCCTTTGAATTTTTTCTTTCTTAAATATTTCCCAAATGATGTTTACCAGAGCAAGGAAATTTTCACAGTATGTCTGATAATATTTTTTCTTCTGAAAAAGTCTCATTTGTTTCATTTTGGCTATAACAAAAGCAGTTTTTAATTTTTTAAGAACCATTTTAAGGTCAAAATTATTAGCCTCTTTAAGCAATTTTTTTTTCTAATAATTCTGACTTCAACTGTATACTGTATATCGTCACTTTAGAATTATATGGTTCTATCTGACATTTTTGTCAAAATTGAGTTATTGACATATTCTTATTAAATTACAACTTATTTAGAGTATTTATGTATGTGTATGTTACACACATATTGTTTGGTACGGAATGCAAAAACTTTGAAGCTCAATATCACAAAATCAGAATGCAGGTAGAACCTTATAATTCTAAGGTGACGATATATACAGTGTGTGTGTGTGTTTGTTTGATAAATGTGATTGAAAACAGTGCCATTGATACAGTATAATAAGCATTTGTGACGCCAAATTCATAAAGATTTATTTACAATTTAGATGTTGTCAGTACATCAATATTGTATATGTTTCAGTGTCTTGGAAAATATACGTAAATGTGCATTTGCTTGAACCACACTCTTTAACATCACTGTTGCACAATATATCAATAATCTTTATCAGCCATTGCCGTTCAGAGATAGTATTTTCCCAGTAAGCGACTGTATATCCATCTTTTTAAAAGCCCTGAACAAAATTAGCACACATTCCTCGAGAGAATGATGTCATCTCCAGCCTACAGATGTACACAGTAACTGGACTAAGCATGGCAGAATGAGATTCCTCCAGTTTGTTGTTTGGTGAGCTCAGTCTGCGGTTCAGACGTGGTGTCCATTAGAGGGTCATGGGAAAGGTTGAGCTGATGTCAAACAGGAAAAACAAACAGCTTCAAACTAGTTTCATTTGCAGTCTCCAGAAAGCTATTCTCAGTGCTGGAGGTCTGCAGCGCAAAATAGTAAATGGCTGCCTTAAATGTGGCCACAGGAAGTGGGGTTTGTCTACTGTAAACATCTTTTCTCAGCCTCATTTAGAGCCATAGGATGTTTCGTAGAATTGGAAAACGTGCAATGTTTGTTGTTTTGTTTTTATCTGTGGTTTTTATGGGTGCTCGGAGTCATCAGCTTTATCACGCTCAGGGATGATGGTACTGCAGTGACTAATGAAGTGTGTATATCTCCTATGGGTCCCGCAATGCTCATGTCATTCTGTTGAGCTTTAAGTCGCTGATCAGTCTTTTGGTTCCTCATTCCCTGTTTTTGCTGGATCATTGTAGATGGTCAGATTATGGTGAATGCAGTGTTTTATTAATGTTATAAAGATTGAAAATTGTAAAGCTACACATAAAATGTTTAAAATCGTTTTAGGTAAAACTAAAACAAATGCATTGTTTTAGTACATTGAGTACATTGTTTTACAATTACATTAAATGAAAATGAATAAGTTGTGACATTTTAATTTAGTCTCATATAATAATGTTAATACTATTATGACTAATAATAATAATAATAATAATAATGTTTAAAATTTATGATTTGTAGTTTTGTTTAAATAAAAAAATATTCTGTAAACTACTGATGGAATATCTTTCAAATAAATAAAAAAAAGACAGTTTTGGCATAAAAAATACTTTATCAGGGATAATGAATTGAAATTGGAACATTTGTTACTACATGACATTGACATTGCTCTACATAAGGGATTCTCAACCGGTGGGCCAAGTGGGCCTCAGTGATCCTGCAGGTGGGCCCCGAGATTAAAATTAAGCTATATTAAAAAGATCAAAGTAATGCACTTTCTCCTGTTCTTTGATTGATTACTTCAAACTCAGCGCAAATATATGTGTATATATATATATATATATATATATACAATTATATATAGTTTTAGTTTTATATATAATTAAATAAAAAAATAATAATATAAAATTCTGATAATAGAAGGCACAACAAATGTATAATAAACAATAAATATTATTATAACAAATTTGTTATAATAATATAATATAATAAACTATTTGTTAATAACAAAGGTTTAAGTGAGCATTTCATACAAACATTTCAGAGAAAATGTCGGACAGGCGGGTCTTTAAAAATATATCAGAGAAAGAAGTAGCCCCCAAGTGGAAAAGGTTGAGAACCCCTACTCTACATGACATTTTGATTTGACATTTGGAAGAAAGGCAATCAGACCTTTATATCATAATAAATAAATAATATAATATAATAAACAAATATTAACATTTTACTCAAATGCCAGACCTAGTAAACAGTGTTGTGGAAAGTTACTTTTGAGAGTAATGCATTACTATATTTACTACGGAGTACCCCGTTTAATTGGAGTTACTCCCCAAAAAATTTACTAGTTGCGCTAGTTAGTTACAGTACTTTTTATGGAAATAATGCATTACTTAATTTTTGAGTTACTTTTGCGTTACTTTTTCTAACCTGGCTAAGGCTTGATCTCTTTCAGAACTAGGTTTTTTTTCTTTAATAGAGGAGCTGTACAATTAACAACGCACTGTGTAACCTACATTTACCTTTAAAAAACACATAAAAAATGGATAATGTTACCTGAGAACTATACATGCCATACAGTAAAGCAAGGTGTTTGCCACTTTTGTATTATTTGTCTTTAAGTAAAATCCATGTCCATTAAGACAATCCTCTTTTCCTTTTCTTCGATGCTTTCAAAATAATGAACACGTTCTCTCATTGACTGCGTGATTCATTGTGACTATTTAAATTTTAATTTAATAAATAAATTTAATTTTTAAAAGCTAATTAAATAAACAAAAACAAAAAAGTAACTAAAAAGTAACTCGCTTTACATTTTCCAAAAAGTAACTGAAATATTATTACTTGTTTTTTAAAGTAATGCATTGCTTTACTCATTACTAAGCCCACACGGAATCTGCAAGCACAGAATTCCCCAGATTTTCCACAGAATTCCGCAGATTTCCACAGATTTTTAGCCCATCATTAATTCTGTTTATTTACTTGAGTAAATGTGTGTAAATCTGAATTTATTCAGTTTTTAAATTACACATATTTCACATATTAAGGTTTTAGTTATGAGACTCCCAAAATAATTTTGCAGAAATCTGCAGATTTTTACCAAAATTCTCTGCAGAAATTGCAAAAAACGTCCGCAGATTCCATCTGGCTCTACTCATTACTTAAAAAAGTAATATTATTACAGCTGAAAACTTTCAAGTGGTTTCTTTATTATTATTATTTTTAAGTTATACGTAAAACAGATGATGTTAAATACAGTAAAATAAATAATTTGTAGAGCTTTTAGTAAAATACTTCACAGTTATATGTTCCATAAAATGTTGTTATTCTGTAAACTACGATTGACATCTCTTCAATTTTTTTAATTGTAATTTCAACCATTTTATTTAAACTTAAATTTGGTGTAATTACCCTGATTTTCAAAACATTTGTTGTTGTTTTTTTGACTAATTGTCATTTCTAAACAAACAAAAAAATTTTTTACATGACAATTATTTTAATTTTAATTTTGGAAGAAAAAATGATCATAAATTGGTTGAAAACATTTGTTATTTACCCCTCAAAAGACATCTCTACATGAGATTTTGATTTGATTTTTGGAAGAAAGGCTATCAGACCTTTATATAATAATATAATAAATAAATAAAAAATTAAATAAACAAATATTAACATTTTACTCAAATCCAGACCTAGTAGACACAGAGAAGCTGAAAAGTTCTCTGAAAACAGTCAGCAGATAGCTCTCTGCAACTCTCACATGGTCACCCACTGAAGAACTTTATAGAATAAAACCAGTATTAACATTTTATTCTAACCTTTACCTAATAAATCCAGACAGAAACTTTCAAATTGTTTCTTATTTTTTTATATTTAAGATAATGCATGATACAAATATTACATAATACAATAAAATAAACCATCTGTGTGGATTTTTAGCAAAGCACTGTAAATACAGATTCCTTGGCAGTCAAAGTATTACTTTATTTCTGCTGCCTTGAAAGAGTCAGATATGAGCCTGCCATCTACTGGTTATTACATTTCAGTGTTTGTTTTTGTCCTATCAAATGAAAATAAACAAATTAAAGCTCTGCTGACGTTTCCATGAGACTCTCGCGTGGTGTTTGTTTACAAATCTAGCATTTTACATAACGTCTTATCTCTGCAGAAGCCATTTATCACCATAATTACAGGACAGGAAATTCCAACTCATGTCACCTTATTTTTTCTTTTTATTTGAAGGAAGGGAAGAAGAAATTTGACAAGGAGACAGAGAAGTATTACACCGTTTTGGAGAAGCACTTAAGCCTGTCTTCAAGAAAGAAAGAGTCACTTTTGCAAGAGGTAACATGAATGGTCATTTATTGCTATAAAATATTAACAAACACTCAGAATATAACACTGTTTTTGAATGATTTTGTAGGCAGACACACAGATCAGCAAAGAAAGACAGGTCTTCTACGATGCCTCCCTTGAGTATGTTTTCAAAATCCAAGAAGTACAAGAGAGGAAAAAGTTTGAGTTTGTTGAGCCGGTAAGATGCGCTTATTTATGATGAAATTAGAAATACAACAAAAACTTGCTTATACTAAGAGAGAATTACTACTTGACTTTTTTCCTTTGAATCTAGTGGTACATCCTGTAACGTCAGCAATGTTGTCTCTCTAGAGAATATAAAACGATTAAAAAAATGATGATAACAGCCACATCCTGTAGTTCCGTCTAGATGATATTGCTTTTATATTAGAGCTGCACGATTCTGGATCCATTGAGAATCACTATTTTCTTGTTTGGACTACAGATTATGTTTCTAACACAAACTCTAAATAGTCCATTGAATAAAATAACGCATAAAAATGTGAAAAAAATCTGCAGAAGTTTTTTTAATAAAAAAAAAATTATAGAAGTATGTAAATATATGTAAATATGTGACAAATAAAATAAATCACTCTTAAAGACTTCTTTCATTACTGAATGAATCAGCATTTTTGAAGAGTCTCTTAAATCAGTTTTCCTCAACCACCAGGCCGTGGACTGGAACCGGTCTGTGGATCAATTGGTACCGGGCCGCACAAGAAATCATTCATTTTTTTCATTTTATTTATTATCTGAGTCTGAACAATCTTTTATTTTGAAAATTCTTTTATTTTGAGAAATGACCATATTCTCTCTTGTTACATCTCGATCACTTGAGCACCTAAATTTGATCCACAAGCAGCAAAATGAGTAAGAAACAGACGTCTTTGAAAAGTTTCTTTGGAAAGGACCCGCAAACTGCCAAGGAATAAATACGCAACCCATTCGTCAACAAATCAGGGGAATCCACCATGGCTGTGCAGGAAAATCAACTGATGGGGATCGCAGATGACGGCGGCCTTTTAGGAGCCGTTCGCATATCGTGTCCTTTCTAGAGTTTGCGCGAGGTCCTTAGCGTTGACCGGTTCACAGTGATAAAAAGGTTGAGGACCACTGTCTAAATTATTTAATGATAAACATATTTTAATGGTTGCTTGTTGCCACCTACTGGCATAATGATGTAATTGGTACAATCCTTTATTATTATATTACAAAATTAAAACTATTTTTTTTTCATGTTCTGAATTTTCAGTACTGTAAATTCATATTGATATTTTATCAAATATAATTTATATGGTTTTTAAATAATAAATGATATGTTTTTTTATAATTATAATTTACATGAATTTAATAAAAAAAACAATAACAAATTAACAATGGCATAATTTAGTCAAAATAAACTTTAAATCCCACTTACACTGGAAGCTGCTGCAGACGTTTATGTCACTATGATGACGTATTTCCAACTGAAATTGAATATTAGGTAAGGGGGGCGAGGTTTTATTTTTTTGCACTCTTTCTCTCAACTTAAAAAACTAACATAACAGTTAGCAAACTAACATAACACCCAAGACGTCATCACATTAAGACTTCCATCCCAGAGCGGAAATAGAGAGTCAGATTTTGACTGAAGATTACCAAAACAAACTGTTTTTTTAGCGGATTAACAGCTCAAATTAATTGTTCACCTTATGACTAAAACTGTGCACTAGTAAAATAAAAACAATTGGATTTCATCAAGACTTTAAAAACTGTTAGTTACTTTCAGTCTGCGATTTTACTCTTTACCACAAACATCAGTGTTTATGTATACAATGGTCCCTCGTTAATGGTGGGAGTTAGGTTCTAAAAAAAACCAGCAATAGGCAAAATCTGTGAAGTACTCTGCTTTATTTTTTACAATTATAGATGTTTTAAGGCTGTAGCAAGCTAAAGCATTCTGTACTGTACAGGAGGCACGACATGGAGGTGATTAATTGACAGTGTTCTACAGCCATTCTGGACGCAGAACACAATGCGCTGTTAAAAAACTATGTCAAATTGCACCAAAAAAATCTGCAAAACGGCAAAAACCTCGAAACGTGAACCACATTATGGTGAGGGACCACTTGATATCCAAACTATACTTCTCTATAACCATAGAGATTGTTCTCGCTGGGTCAAATACATGTTAATGTACCTCTGTGATCACAAACGTTTTTAAATAAACAGTAGCACTTTAGTTGAAGTACCAACTCTCACTATTAACTAGTAGCTTATTACCTGCCAATTATTGAGACATTGGCTGTTTATTAGTAGTGAGCCTCCTCCATTCTGCCTCTTTTTCTCTTTACTTTACACCTTTACTTTTGTAGATAAGGAAACGGTGTTGTACGCACTCAACTGAAGACATCCCTTAGCCTACATATTTAATTTAGTTTGTTAAGTGCAAAGATTTCTTTTAAAAACTTTTTATAAATTCAGTTCTGATTTTCAGCAAACGAAAAAAGGAAACAATAAGTGTGGTCAAAAAACTGAGTTATATTCAAACACACATCCTATTCTTATGCCGCATACGGTGATGCAAACGTCTCCAAAACCCAACAGGTGGACAAATCTAAACTTGTTTTTATTAAAACAACTATAAATATGCATATAATAAATAATACTGCTAATAATAATAACATTATATAAATGCAAATTGTCATGAATAAACTGAAAAAGCCCCCCGACATGAAGAAGGCATGGAGACAGTGGTTTTTATATTTGTGTAGAAAATTATATTTTTGTAACGTTTTTTCCTTAAATTTTTTTTCCATATGTAAATATATTTGTGTATTGCTGTACATCCTGTGTGTATTATGCAATGTGTAAGCGTTTAGACCTGCATAGGCACATAACTAATTCGCTCTATACTGGACTTTTAGACCAGCTTTTGGTTGGTCAATGACGCAGTCTATTTCAGTTCCTCAAAATAACAATGCACCTTAACACACCTTTTTTTCAGACCAACACACTCATGAGTCCACAAAGTGGTGCAAATAGATTTGCTATTTAAACAGTGTGGGGCAAAACGGGAAAATTTGTGTTGTGTTGGTCTGAAAATGGCAACAAATTGCACCATACATGTATTGCGCCTTATTGCGCCTTGTGTATAACAGGGCACTAAGTTTGATTTGAGATCATAGTCTTTTAACGGTTATTAGAGTGGCTCTATTTTCTACGACTCTTCAACCGGCCTATGTGTTTCTTTCAGCTGCTGGCCTTCCTCCAGGGACTGTTCACTTTCTACCATGAGGGTTACGAGCTGGCCCACGAGTTTGAGCCGTACAAGCAACAGCTCCAGTTCAACCTCCAGAATGTAAGATCCGTCAGATGACGTGGGTCTGTATGACAATGAGCCGTGTTTGTATTTGGCTGTTCTGCACTGTTGAGTAAACATGTAATACTGTTGATGATAATGGGAATCAGTCATGTGGTATTTGTTGGAAGTGTTTATTGTTGAATGTGGAAGAAGCAAGTGTCCCTGTTGAACCATGAGAATGTTGTTTTGATGTTCCATCTGAAGACGAGAAATAACTTCGAGAGCACAAGACAGGAAGTGGAGAATCTGATGAGAAGGATAAGATCAGCAGAGCAGGATTTTAAAGCTCCGGGACAGTGGACGATGGAGGGCTTTCTCTATGTGCAGGAGAAACGTGAGTGTCTTCCTGTGTCAGAGCATCTAAAAATAGTCTTTGTGTCCCACCAGTGATGATATACAGCCACATTGCACTGCTACGAGTGTGATATTGTGTTTATACAACAGTTTGATGGCATAATTGTGTATATAAAAAGAATATCAAACACGGAGAGTCTTTTATAGGAGGAACAATTTTTTTCCCGCCATTCCTTCACATCTGCAGCTGACTATTATTATTATGTGGTTTCTATCGCCATCTTGTGGATGAACATTCTCAACCATCTTTGCTCAAAGAAATTATAAATTTAAAAAGTCACTATCCTTATAAATAAACTGCATAGTAGCAATGTAAACAACTGCATTCTCGACTAAAAAAGCCTCAAAAGTACATTATTTTGCCCAACAGCAGCAATATTTGTCAAACTGTAGAGTGTCCTCTGCTTGTTGCTGTATGTGGGCGAAGTAATACATAGTGGTGAAGAGTTAAGAGGCTGGACAAGTGCAATTCCTGGCAGAATTTCGCATGGCTATCAGCCTATCAGATTCAAGAACCAGACCGAACTCTTGTATAAATGTTTATATTATATCTATAAATATATATATATTATAATATATATGTTTATATTATATTTATATATATTTAATTTGATTAAAAATAGAGGTAAATATTTATGCAAATAATTTAAAAAATATTTAATAAAAATAGTACATTTTTACATTATATTATATTCACAACTGTATTGAGCACTAAGCATTAGCATTGGAAATTTTTTATTAATAATATAAATATAAATAAAAGATGCTGATTTGGTGCTTAAGAAACATTAATTGTATTATTATCCATTCTGCAATAACTTGTGTTGCTTAATATATTTGTATATGGGGGGGGGGGAAATAAATAATTTTATAGATAATTAGAAATAGATCATTTAATTGTAACAAGACTTTACTTTTAATTTCAATCTATTTAAAATCATAATTTTATGTAAAAAAATCTGTAAAGTTTTTATGTAAAAAATTAAATAATAAAAGTCTTTCTGACCCAAAATATTTGAAAGGTTGTTTAAATTTAGATTATTCCTTTTTGAAATGGATTTGCAATATATCAGTTCTAGTTCACTGCACATGTGCACTAATGAACATCTGTTTTCTGTTGAAGGACCTTTGGGTTGCACATGGACTCGTCATTACTGCACGTATGAGAAAGGGACCAAGATGTTTACCATGAGCAACTCTGAGCTCAAGACTGGAGGCAAACAGGTATTTTCAGGTATTTTACATGTGAAGTAATTTCTCATCATTAGCATACTGAGCTACAGCTTGTGATCTGTTGACAGAATGGACTGATCATGAGCCCTCCTGAGATGTTTAAGCTGAAGTCCTGCATCAGACGCAGGACTGACTCTATCGACAAGCGCTTCTGCCTTGACATCGAGGTGGTGGAAAGGTGTGTTGTGTTTTCACCTAATTAAGAAAAATGCTGGAGTTTAATTTGTTTTTATTGCTCTCTTCAGCCTGTCAGTTTCAACACTTTCATCTTCTTTCCTTCAATCTCTTATTCTCTCTTCTTATAACTGTAGAGGTAACCCCTCTGAAGGGCCTCTGTTCAGTTATCTGCAATGTTTCTATAAAGCTCACCGGTATGTTACGCTTTTATCCAGAAGTGCTAACCTTTTTTGATAGTATCACTTTTAATACATAACTCCTTTTTTGTGCTGTGCTTTAGTTACATTTTAATGCTTTGTAACAGTTCCCTAAACAAACTAAACAAAAAGTTCTGGGTTTGTAACATTTTATTCATTAATAAAAAAAATTAAAAAAATACTGATTTGTCATGCTTATTCACTGACTGAATGTTTTTACAGGTGGTTTATCAGGTCCACTCACCTGTGTGAAGCAAACTTCATAAATGCACAATGTTATTTATTTTACATATGGAGTGATTGTAAGAAAGTGTCTGGTGTAAAACTGGTGCAAGTGTCGGTTAAAGAGATGAAAAAGTGTGTTTTCTACAGGTGGTTTGTCAAGCCCATTCACCTGTTTAAGGCGCACTCAGAATTAGAGCTGGGTCGATAGATAATGCCATTGTCCATCGCAGATGGCCGAGAGACATCACAATGCTGAGTCTGCATCGCAATCCTCCGCCTTGCCCCCGTCGCAGTAGCAACCCGCATGTGAAAAATACACTCTTAGGCCCCGTTTACACTAATACGTCTTAGTTTTAAAATGGCATTTTAGAACGAAAATAATCCACGTCCACACTGGTGTTTCATCTAACATTTCTGAAAAGATCTCTGTCCACACTATACCGCTGAAAGCGCATATCACGTGACCACACACACGCACAAACACTCTGTCATGAGCTGCAGCATACGCAAGCATCTGAGCTCCAGCAGAGCCCAAGAGAGCAGTGCACGTTAGAAAGTTTATTAAGAATGAACCGCTTGTTCCCGTCTCACTATACGTTAGTTGTGAAAAGTGATGTTTAATTAATCTTCTTTCTTTCTAACAACTCTTTGGTCTTGTGAAGCTGTCAGGTAACGTGTCACAGCGTCAGTACATGGCTTCAATCTTTCGATTTCACGATTGTACTTAATAATTTTAGCGAAATCCTCAGATACTGTTGGTTGGTTCCTGTTGGTTGTGCACCTTTTTTATCAACCAAGTTTGTTGACGCCATTATAATGACACAGATCACACTGCCTATTCATGCTAGAGTCCCACAGAAAAATGATTGACAGGTGGTAATTTGTGTGTAACATCTTTATTCTTGATTATTTTGGTTATAGGTAAAACAAAGACCATGTGGGTCAGGTAGTTGAAATGGTAGGCTACAAATAATTAATTCGTTATGAATTAATTAATTATTTATTTATAATAACTTCACCACAGCTGACGACGACAATGCCATCGTCAATCGCAATGTTTCACATTAGACATCGTACAATGCCAAATTGGTCGACATCGCCCAACCCTACTCAGAATTGCATAATGTTTTGAGGTTGTCGTGTGGTGTGCTGAGGCATTGAGTTAAATAACTCAACATTTAATACAAAAGCCCTGAACCAGACACAATGCAACTTGTTTTACAGAATACAAAAGTCTTTAGCACATAAAGCTCATTTATTTTATCTACTGTGTTAGAGATGTTGAATAATAAAAAATAAGTGCTTCATAGATTGGCTAGTATTTTTGCTTGCATGAATTTGTTTCCTCTCTGCTTCAATCCAGCATCTGGATTCAGTTTGCTGGCTTTATAAGCGTCTCATGTTTGTTTGAGTTTAATGTTTTTAAAAAGATGCTTTTATTTATTAGGGTTGGGCGATGTCGACCAATTTGGCATTGTGCGATGTTTAATGTGAAACATTAACATTAGTTTGTATGTGTGTGGTCACATGATGTGCGTTTTCTTCAGCGGTATAGTGTGGACACATCTTTTCAGAAATGCTAGATGAAACGCTAGTGTGGACGTGAATCATTTACGTTCTAAAATGCCATTTTAAAACTAAGACATATTAGTGTAAACTGGGCTTGAGTGTGTATTTTTTGCAAGCGGGTTGCTGCTGCGATGGCAGCGGGGCGAAGAATCGAAATGCCAGCTCAGCATTATGATGTCTATCGGCCATCGGCGATGGACATTGGCACCATCTAACGGCCCAACCCTATTATTAATAAACAAATAAATAAAATTGCATCTTATTCTAACACTTTACATCAGTAGTTAAAAATTAAAGCGATAGTTCACCCCAAAATTTAAATTCTGTCCTCATTGATAATTAGTCATTTGTCAGAAAGCTATTTTGTCGAAAGTAACTTACAATTGAAGAGACATTCAGCATTCAGACACATTTTTATTTACTCATCCTCCAACCTGTTTGAGTTTTTTTCTACTGATGAAAACAAAAAGAAAGATATACTGATGAATGTTGACTTTGACTTCAAAAGTATTTCTTGTTCCTACTATTGATGTCAGTGGCTGCTGCTTTCCAACATTCTTTGGAATATCGGAAGTTCAAAAATTTTAGAACCACTTGAGTATGAAAAATTTATAAGGGAAGTTTTATTTTTGTGCAGACTATGCCTTTAATATTCACTTATCTGTCTTGCAGGCATGGCATCATCACCCTTCAGGCTCTCTCTGAATCCAACAGACGGTTGTGGATGGAGGCCATGGATGGAAAAGAGCCAGTAAGAACATTCTGATCTAAACAAGACTCTGATCTCGCTTTAATAAACTCATGTCAGTTCATAGTGCAAAAACTTCACTCTAAAGAAAGACTTCTTGAAATCCTGATAAGATATCGGTTAAATAAATAGTGATTAGTTGAACTAATAGCAAAGGACAAGGTGTAACTGTTCAGCTGACTGATGACAGACAGGGAAACCCATTAGAATGGTCATTATTTTTCTTTTTATTCTTTAGTTTTTGGTCTCACTGACTCCCCTTTCCCCCTTTAGACGTGTAATTGTTAGTATAGAGGCTCTTTGAACTCCAGGCAGTGAAGATCATACACATGGACAGGAAAAAGATGACAGCTGAGAATTTGCACATCTCTAATGACTCTTTGTTTTGACTCTCGTGCTGTTCAGCTGAAGTTGATTTTCTTCAACTCGTTTGACCTTCATCCCACTGTTATTATTTAGCAAAGTTTGTCAATTCTTATACACAATGGATTATCAGTGCATGTATGTTTATAGTCTGAAACTATAAATCGTGTTTTGTGTACTTGGGGCATTAATTTATTTCCGTCAGATGTGGATTATGCAATGTGTATATGCTTTAAAAGGCATATATCTTTGGTGTGCTATAAACACTTGCTGGTTTCTTCTAGATTTACACCCTTCCAGCACTTCTGAGCAAGAAAGAGGAAAGTGAGTTCAGGCCTCTCATATGTTTAATTGTCTTTTAGGTACACATACTGTACTGTAGGCTCATGTTTATAATATTAAAATGCTCTGTGTCCACAGCATTCCTGAACGAAGCAGGTTTTAATTTTGTGAGGAAGTGTATTGAGTCTGTGGAAGCCAGAGGTGAGTCTCTCTGCATACTTTTTAATTTCATTTTACTCACTTGTAATTCTCACTGTTGTCTCACTTTGGCCGGGATTTTGCAGTTTAGGACTGTTTAATGTTAATTATTGTAACACATTTTCTTCACAAAATATTTAGAAATTTTCAATTTTAATAAAGGTATCAGTACTGGCAATCTTGGCCTTGATTTGTACTGGATTGAAAAGAAAATAAGCAGCCAGCCATTAATAGCCATTTACTATTCATTAGTTGTTTGTGTCAACATTTGTATTTTTTATTATTAATTTATTATTATTAGCATTTTAATTTGATACCTTTGTTCAGCACCATGGCAGTAATGCTGAAAGAATTATCTTGGTTTACACAAAATTATTACAACATTTATAATAATAAGGAATATTTCTTAAGCACAAATTCAGCATATTTCAATGATTTCTGAAGGATCTTTTGACATTTAAGCTTGAGCAATAATTTTTAAAATTCAGCTGTTCTATCACAGGATTCCATTACATTTTTAAAAAATATTACAATATAAAACTGTTAATGTAAATTGTAAAAACATTTCACAATACTGCTGAGTTTACTATATTTTTGATCAAATAAAAATAAAAATAAACACCTAGTGAGGCATAAGAACCAAGAAAAACCAACTGCGTTTTTATAAAAGCAAGTTTTACTGACGTTTGGGTTACTTTAGGAAAGTTTTATTATAGTAATTAAATATTGCAGAGTTTCATTGCTGGAACTGTAAGGATAAATTCATTGCAGAAATTTAGCCGTGATAAATTTAATAAAATATTTTTTTATTGAACAACGTTTTTGTTGGTTTACAGAAAATATTTACATTTTTTATTACATTTAATTGTTTATATTATAAAAAATATATTTTCTTTTTCATGTCTAGGTATCAACACATTGGGGCTGTACAGGATAGGTGGAGTAAACTCTAAAGTCCAGCGGCTGATGACCTCAGTCTTTGGTAAAGTACTGGAAAAGAAGCCTCAGCAACTGGCTCATGCAAACTTTTATATGTGGGCTTGGTTTGCCTTGTTCCATTAGTAATTGGATTGACGCCCCAGTCAGACTGAAAAGCTTTTACAGTATGTAAACACATTTTTCAATCCAATTAGGCACCAAATGAAAGTTTCATTTGTTTACATTTCATTAGTTTACATTTTTTCTCGTGACTACAAAAGGAAAAAACTGATTTTGTTGAGCATCCTGTTCTTATTGTGGTCTCATCTTGTGCCATCATATCATGCTTTTGGTTTGGTTTTCATGATTTGTTCATGTTTCAGTTGTACCACAACAGCACTTGTTTCAAAACAGACTGAGGTTCATATTTTCAGCACTCTCCGGTGTACAGCTAGGTTAAGATGGCAGAATTTGACTAATTCAAATAAACGGCACTAAGAAAACAGCCGCATTAGCTTCAACCAAACCAAAATTGCCAAGTGTGAACACATAAAAACATAGATGTCTGTTAGAAGTACACATTATTTGCATTACCTTGAAGGGATAGCTCATGCAAAAATAAACATTGTCAAATAATTCAATTTTCCTAAATATTGATGATAGCCATTGAATTCCATAGTAGGAATAACTACTGTGGAAGTCAATGGTTTCCATCAACCGCTTCATAATTTGTTCAGCAGAAGAGTAAAGCTTATACAGGGGATGAGCAATCGATGATGCCATTTTTGAGTGAACGTCCTGTTTAAAGTTAAATTCCATTTAAAACAAGTTTGCTTGACCCTTCCAGCGGCCAAAGCTCCTGCAGACTTGGACCTTGATCCAGACACCTGGGATAACAAGACCATCACCAGTGGCTTGAAGAATTACCTCAGGTTTTTAGCTAATCCTCAAAATCTTTACCTTTTAATAACAACACATTATCATTAGAAGAATGTACTGTAAGTTATTCTGCTTCCTCCAGATGTCTGGCAGAACCTCTCATGACCTACAGACTCCATAAAGACTTCATCATGGCAGTCAGTGAGTTCTAGCATTGTCTCTGCTCTGTTTACTCCACATCACATCCATCTGGGTCTTCCCTATTTAACATTTAAATGCTCTTCTTGTATTTCTAGAATCTGATGATCAGAATTACAGGGTCTGTGCTGTTCATGCGCTCGTTTACAAACTTCCTGACAAGAATAAAGAGATGCTGGATCTTCTGATTAAACATCTACATGTGTATGTAGCTTTACTTCTTGAACATTAATCTAGAAATCTGTTTACACCTGGAATCAAAATGCGTTTCTGTTCGTCAACCTGATTTCACCAAATGGGACATGTTACCTGGATTACCATCTATGTTGATCCTGGAACAACATCTCATTTAGCCAATCAGAATTAAGGGAAATGTTTACAGTTTATGTTAAGGCTTACGGTTAGGTTTATGCACTTCTACATGATTGTTATCCCCTCTGATTTTGGGAATAATTTACAGTTATGGTTGGGTTTAGGGGTAGGGAATAGGTATGGATTACATTTTTTAACAAAAATGATGTTCCAGGAGCAACATAAATGTTAATCCAGGATCACATTGTACTTGGCAAAATCATGACAGGGTTTTGAGGATTTTTGTTAATCCTCAAATCTGATTTTAATATTAAAATCATTCAAATCAAATATCAGATTTTGATGCCTGTTCTGTTTTATATCTGATTTTCAATAATCGGTTTTCTTTTAAAAGACACACTTTGGCTTGGAATAAAATGCTATCAGAATAAAAAAAAAGTGACTCAATCCAATAACAAGTGAACAATGAATTTTTGTTGTTGCAACACGGTACAAACAGGTGTAAATAGTGACCAGCACATTTGTTCATAAGTGCTCTTTAAATTCCACAAGAGTGTGCAAGCTATGGTTTTTGAGGTTCTGTTTTGCTGTTTTTGACAGGGTTTCTACACATAGTCAGAAGAATCTGATGACCGTGTCTAACCTGGGTGTGATTTTTGGACCAACACTCATGCGCTCTCAGGAAGAGACGGTCGCTGCCATGATGAACATCAAGTTCCAGAATATTGTGGTGGAGATCCTCATTGAAAACTATGACAAGGTGATTGTTTAATAAGGCTTTAAACGTTAGCAATGTTGGTATTCTGATGCAGAACTCATTTATGTTACAGGCAAAAACAACTTATTATAATAATTGTCACAAAAAGATTCATATTCAAAAGAATATAAATTATACTGCACCATAGTTTCCACAAAAGTATTAAGCAACAGTTTTCTACATTTATGATAGCAACAAATATCATATTAGATTGATTTCTGAATCATCATGTGACAAAAGACTAGAGTAATGATGCTGACAATTTTGTTTTAAATCACAGTAATAAATTTCATATCACAATTATATAGTAATAGAAGACAGTTCATTTAAGTGATAGTAATATTTTATGCTATAATACCGGTTTGGCTGTATTTTTGAGCATTCTTCTTAAAGGATACCGTTTCGTGAGTGAGTGCATATTCTGTGCTTCTGAATGGCTGTATTTACATTTCCGTGGTGTTTTGTCTGGTGCAAACAGCCAAACTGCTCATCACTGCGTATCTCGTCAGAAAGCGTGTTGTTAGGACACGCGGTTACAATGTAACCTGCTCACCTAATGTTTACGTTCATAATATTTATATCATTTGCTGTTTAATAAACTGATGTGGAACTGAATCTGTCTCATTTCGACTTTTGATACTGTCAATTTCAGTCACGGACGCATGCTTTCAGAGCCTTTATGAATGAATGAATGAAATTAAATTAAATTAAATTAAATACGCTTTTTTTCAACAAGGCAACCCGGGGTGCTGAAATGTAATTGTCTGAACTGGCATTGTGCAGGTTAAATTTACCTAAACAAAGACAGCGTTCTGGCACGGAAAAACCATTTTCAAAGCAGAATATCTGACTTCAACATTGTTTTTCAGTTAAACAATTGTTCACTTGGGATGTTTCTTAAATATCTGCACACATATTATGGTATTTTTATGCTTTAGAAGAGTCAAAAACTTACATACAGAACTTTTAAGGTTATTGCACACTAAATATGAAATTTTCGTCCCTAATTTTTTACACGTTAAAAAATAAATTTGACCTCACGTTGTGTGAATTGTGTTGACACACTGCCTACAAAAGTTTCATCCGTTATAAAAAAAAAAGATTGAACCAGGTTCGATTTTATTTATTTATTTTTATTTTTTCCACTTTGCGAAAAATGTTTTTTATATTGTTTATCTGTTTATCTCTGAAAAATGCTTCAGCAAGGCCGAAACGTGTATCTGCTACATTGACTCTGTCAGATAACTAATGGCTGATCATCTATGATGACTGATAGAAAACTGTTCAGTCTATCATATTAAATAGCTATCGTTCCCCATTCTCCCGTCTCGATCACCATATTTGTGAAATAGTATACACTATTGTCTAGTGTGTACACTATTTATTAAAAATATATAAAAAAATCTATTGATGACTATGTCTGGGAAGACAATAATAACATTAACATCTGTCGTAACCATATAAGGTTCACCTAGATCAGGGGTGTCAAACTTAATTCCTGGAGGGCCACAACCCTGCACAGTTTAGTTCCAACCCTAATTAAACACACCTGATCAAACTAATTTAATGCTTTAGGCTTGTTTGATATCTGGAAATAGGTGTGTTGAAGCATGGCTGGAACTAAACTATGCAGAGCTGCAGCCCTCCAGGAATTGAATTTGACAGCCCTGGCCTAGATCATGTGTGCTGGATTGTGTGTGTCTAAAACATGTGTGGGTCTGCTGGTTTGCAGCTGGATATTAATGTCACTTTCGGTCCGTTGCTTCGACACATCAATGCGGCCGCCATCTATTATAATGTCTATAGGTACTGCCAGTCTCTGTTTAGGATTTGTTTACATACGTGAATGTGTGAAGTATCACAAGCAATGTATCAAAATTCCACTGATTTCCTGAAATAAACTTTGCATTTCAGGATTATCGTAGTGCAGCTCTTTGAAAAGGAGGAGAACTCTCCTTCCACTCTATAGGCTAGTATTAAATAAACACAATATGTAGCCTATTCCTCTTTTATTTTCTACTTTGGAGAAGATAGAGGAGAACAAAGCATCCAGAAATGAAATGTTTCGCATTTTTTTCGGAATGGATTAATTAATACGCGTCAGACTCAGTGTGCAAGGTTTGTGTACCTTATGAATACAAAAAGAATGCATATGAAAATTTCAGACATCAGTGTGCAAAGACCTTTAGTGAAGAGAAAGAAATAAAACCTCACCATGCCCAAACTTTTAAATGTTTGTGTATATCCTGCAACAGCCAGATAGATAATCAAAATAAAAATGTTGTTTGTTTGTCTCCAATTATTATTGTGCATTCGTTGCATATGTTCTTTGATTGGATAAAAACTCTCTCATATTATCTTTTTTCTTCTTAGATATTTCATCAAGCTCCAGACCCTAATGTGCCCCTGCCGCATCCTCAGTCTCACTCTCAGTCTCGTGGCGGTGCCCGACGCAGCAAAGCTATTTGTCTGTCTTCCGGCTCCCGCAAATCCAGAGGCCTGTACCCTCCTGCCCTGTGCCTGGCGGATGCTGACAGTGAGTGTGCACTAAACCATACACACATGCATCTGAGGTCATACATCACAGTTTCTGTATCCAAGCACTCTTATCAGAAACCAAAGTTGAACAATGATGCGAATATATGCTCACAGTGTGCTGAATTACTAATCTCAGGAAGTCCGACAGATTCGTCTTTTATAAATCATTAATATATTGATGTCTGGGACGTGACGAGACTGTAGTGAGCACAATAATTTTATCAAAACAATAGGCAAATTACTGGCTAGCATTTACATCGAGGGAATGACATACAATGCGGTACAGAGTTTGTTGTTGTATTAGAGATAAGTTATAGTGATTACATATTATAAATATTATATAATTATATAAGTATTATAGAATGAATGAAGAACGTAACTTCTACTTTCCTTTAGCATGTCCAGAAGTTCAACTTTTTGTGCGATGGTTAGCACCTTCCTCTGCCTTTTGGGTACTACCGCAGATGCCTTTGATGGTTCAGAACGTTTCGTCGACGTTGTGGGAAGAAAACTTACAGTACAGCACTTCAGAATCACACTGCTAGCGATCGAAGGTTTATGTAAATTTGGCAAAAGAGATTGATTGTCATTGGTCTACAGCCAATCAGGACGCAGCACACAATGCGCTAATCAGGACGCAGAACACAAAATGCTCTGTTAAAAAAGCAGCGAAAAGTGAACCACGTTATAGCAAGAGACCACTGTACATCGCTTCTAGTGTATCTGTGTAATATGATTTAACAGCGCTCTTAAATGGCTACTGATAGTTTTCTCAATTTCAGATGAGTGGAGTCTTAGATCCAGAAACAATATCCATACAGTACAACATATCTGGATTATATCTGCCAGTTTAACCCTTTCTCTCCGTCAGGCGACACGTTCAGCAGCAGTCCGAGCAGCACCCCTATGGGCAGCATGGAGTCTCTCTCGTCCCACTCTTCAGAGCAGAACAGCTGCTCCAAAACGGGCTCTCCGTCTCGTAACAAACACAAGGCCTCAGGGAGTCTGTGCTGGACCACTCCATCTCCCTCCTCCAATGGGCCAAAAAGCCCCGCTTGCACCACCAGCCCTGATTCCAGCTCTAAAGAGGATGCCAACAAGACTGATGGAGAATGGGAGGAAGCTCTGAGTACAAGCCCAGGAGATCGAAGCTCTCCAGCCTCAGAGCTCCTGCACAGGACTCTGAGAGAGACAGCAGAGGATCAGTGCAGTCTGTCCTCCTGTTCCTCGCTCACTTCACTGCACATCTCTGAGGGTAAGGAGGAGTACATTTTGAGTGATGAAGGGGAACATTTACTAGGAATTGTAGCCCTTTGAATTAAACTATGTAATGCAGTTGTCATTTATTCATTATTCTTTCGGCTTAGCCCCTGAATGAACCACCAACTTATCCAGCATATGTTTTACACAGCGGATGCTCTTCCAGCTGTAATATTTTTTTATGAAAAAATTTTAATCAATTATTTTCCTAAATTTATTTGTTTGTTTAGTTCATAATTGGATTATTACAGTCAGAAACAGTATTCATTTTGGTGCATTTTTATGTTTTTGTGCAGTGTCAGATTAAAAAAACAAAGCGACCTCACTTATATTTGCATGATTTTAATTAATTTTGCCTGTAGTGCTCCAAAGCTGAGAACTGGAAAGCACCAGGGTGTCCATGGGGTCTTAAAATGTCTTATATTTTGAAAAATATTTAGGCCTTACAAAGTCTTAGGGCGCTTTCACACACTTTTGGTCCGCAGCGGGGTTCGTTTGATGTCAGAGTACGGTAGGTTTAGCTAGTGTGAACGCTGTCTTCTGAACTCGGGTGCACACCCATTAACCGTACCCAAGTCCGCCTGAAAGAGGTGGTCTGGGGTACGGTTTGTGCGAACTCTGGTCCGGTTCTATACAACAAACTATTGTTTTCATAACGTTCATTTGTGTGTGTCTGTGTATCACGTACCTTGGCGACAAGCGGGACTGACCCAGTGCAAACAGTGATATTGTCTGCTTGTCTCCACCAAAAACGACTTCTGCAGACATCGTGTCATGTTCTGAACATTTTTCATATTTTTTGCAGCAGATGCAAGTTGCTCTCTGTATTTTAATTTTGGTGACAAAAGCAAAAGATTCCGTAAAAGCAGAATGACCTTGATAAGTCCATTTTGCCGCTTTGTTTTTGTGTACATCACAAAACTGCAGCTTGATGACACAAGCTGCCGGGGTTCAGAATGACACCGGTGTGAACACAAACCAGCCGAGAAGGTGGCAAGTAGGGAACAATCGAACCTGGGTTTTGTCCAGGCAATTGAACAAAGTGTGAAAGCATTCTTAAATTTACTGAAATATGGTGTTGTAGGTCTTAAATTCTTTTAAACGGGTCCTAATTTTCTTTTATGTAAAGATACCCAATCGATCAAACACACATCCAGTCACCAACAATACATCTCAATAAAACTTTTAGCAAAACTCTATTTAACTCATATTATAATATACATTTAGTTTATTCAAGTTTAAAAGAGTTTTTTAAGTTATGTTAAAAAAAATTATACATCTAGGGTCTGGTTGTTTTGACACTATTTACAGTTTATCTCAATTGCTAAAACACAATTTCTGAACCCTTGCTCTATTTTCTTACACCATTAAACGCAAAACCTCATCTTCAAGCACTATTAACAAAACCTCTGACTTCTCTTGCAAAATGAAACTCAAAACAATTTTACCTGTGTTCAAAATCAAGCACTGCTCTCAAATAAACAAATGATCAAAATGACATACACTTACAAACAGTCAGTAAACAATACAACACCAAACAAGCAGAAGTACATTTAATCTCAATGTTCAGGGCCATACAATTTGTTCATTGTACAGTATACAGCCTATACTAATACTAAAAATACAATACTAAAAGGGACTAAAATCAAAGGGGGAAACGTGATCAATTTGCTTCTTGTCTTTGGGCTGAGTCAGGCCAGAACACTTCGTCAACATCACACGCAATGCTATATTGTATCTCCTGAAGCAATAGGGAAAAAGCCTCTTGTGTGCTGTATACAGACCTAACATGATTCCTCACCTATTTCACCAGATGCTAAATCCATGACTTGCAGCAGATCTACTCTGGTGTAGGGATGTCCATCATACACTTTTCATAAAACTACTCAATCGGATTTAGGAAAGGGGAGTATGGAGGGAGGTACTAGTTCATAAACTGCCCATTGCACTCATCCTCTCACATTGTTTCTTCTAACCATGCTTAGACAATCTCCTTCCCACCTTTGCTTATATCGGTAGTGTCACGTCATTAAAAAAAACGTGACATCAATTTTGAGTGGTTGTGTTTAGTCAATGACATCTTTTCTCTGTTTGTATTTGACTGTTGCTACTTGTGTGGATGACATGTGCATTATAGGGACATGTGTGTTTTGAGAATGGGAACATGTTTAGAGTTTTGCTGGAAAGTCTAAGTAAGATCCGCACATTATGTTTTCCATTTAAAATGGTTTTAGGTATTGACAACAGACTGCACAATTGGCTAAATGAGGTCAGGCAACTGAGAACTTAGTTCAGCCAATGGGTTTTAGTGTTTAAGCTATTTGGAAAGACTGTCAAATATGTGGCTAAGAAATAACTAATTAGAATTATTTTTGATGGGGCAAGTAAAAAAAATAATTCTGCTGGGCCATTAAAATATCTTTAGTGTTTAGCCCTATTTAAGTCTAGATTTTCATGGTCTTAAATGTCTTTAAAAATCTTAAATTTGACTTGGCGAAACTTGCAGAAACTCTAAAGAACATATTTGCTCCTTTAAAAAACATATCAAATACTTTCCCATGAAATAAATATCTGTTCAAAGTAATTTATAAGTAATTCAAAGTAACTTTTTCTTGCACTGGGATGAAATTAGGCAATTTTATTGGTTAAACATTTATTTTAATTCGAGTAAAATGACATCTTTTTATGAGTTTTATTTTAGCCAACTATAATAAAACTGCATCCTAATATCTCTCAAAGCCTTTTGGCCTTGACGCTGAAAGGTTCAACAATTTCTTGCAACATTTGGCTACAAAAAATCAGGCTTGATTTAAAACAATGTAAAAAAAGCACTTCCCAAGACATACTGACTCTTTTGTTTGTTGTATTTCTCAGGTTTCAGGAGCTGTCATGGCTCCATCCAGAGTCTGGTGTCCCGCAGTCAGAGAGACAGTCTCAAATCCCTCCATCTGCCAGACCTTCCTCCCAAAGACGGCATGAGATTCAGAGACGATTCTTCCGCCAGCAACGGCTACCAGAGACCAGGATCTGTGTAAGCAAGAGCCTTCCCAGAAATCCTCTCTCATACTGTAATATTTACGCGTTACACTGATTCATATATCAAATGTGCCATGCTCTTTTCTTTCTTTCTTCCAGTGTGGCCTGCCGAGCAGCAATATTTGAGTGTCCTGTAATTTCTCAGCCTACAACAGGAAGGTAATGAGTGCAATATTAAGTTTTATTTATGATTATTAGTATTATTTCTTGTATACAGGTCTAAATGGAATCTGCAGATTTTTTTTACAATGTTTGTGTATAAAATTCAGGGTCACACTTTATTTTAATGGTCTGTTTGTTGAATATAAGTTACATTATAACTAATTTCTCATTAGATTATAAGTAGACTGTTAGGTTGGGGTTAGTGTAAGTTGACATGTACTTGCAAAGTTTCTTATAGTCAGTTAAATGGCTGTTGAAGGAGCATATCAACAGATATTAAGCAGACAGTAATACTCAAATGGACCATCATAATAAAGTGTTACCAAATTCAGAGGCATACAATGTCAGAGTACTATAATACATTAAAGAATACTGATAATACAACAATAATGAGATATTATTTATTCCCTATTATACCTTATAATTTTTTTCTAGGGTCTATTTTGTGTCACTGTTTTGACATTTTTCCCCTTATACAGTGGGGGAAAAATCAAGTATTGAACACGTCATCATTTTTCTCAGAAAACATATTTCTAAAGGTGCTGTTGACTTGAAATTTTCACCACATGTTGGTAACAACCAAAGAAATCCATATATGCAAAGAAAACAAATCTAATTAGTTTACAAATTAAGTTGTGTTTAATAAAGTGAATTGACACATGA